>PVKA01046528.1:0-14878 GCA_004027165.1 Ctenomys sociabilis
AAAAAAAAAAAAAAAAATAAAAAAAAAAATAAAAAGAATTCTCCAAGTAGAGAGCAATAGGCAGTAATTATTTAAAGATTTAACATTTCTGAATTTGGTTCAACTTTTAATACCACATTTCCAAGAAAAAATAACGTTTTGCACGAGAAATTTAAATAAAATCATAAGAAGATACACAAAAAGGAAATTACCCAAAACTTAGTGTACAGAAAAAATGGTTTTAGCACATACATAGAAATATTAGCTATAGAAGAAATAAACTTAAATAGCATCTTACTCCACATTAGAAAGAAAAAAAAAGGACCAAATGTGTAAGAAACTAATTAAAGGACTGCAAGAAAATAAAAAGATCTCTTCTCTTTGAATTTTATACTTAGGAAATATACCTTTGCATACAGAAAGTAAAACCTTTTCTAGGTGTACAAAGTTGAAATATTTAAATGCCTCCAGACATTGGATACAGGAAATAACAAGAGCGTAATTGCAAAGGCATGAGAAGTTGCAGTATGCCCCTGCATGAACAATAAACAGCTCTCAAAGTGACAATGATGCAGGACTATATAAAATAGATTAGATGAACCTTTGTTTAAAAGGTCATTGAAGATATCTACTAAACAGTATAAATCTTTGACAGGTTATAAACGTATTGTTTTTCTTATATATGTGTGTGTATGTGTGTGTAAAAGACAGGGAAGAAGGAACAAAAAGTCAACAGATAATGGAAATATACATTTTAAAGTTTCTAATTGTAAGAGAAGATATCATATGATGTATTTTAGATAAATTGTAATTCAAAGATATAGTATAAATCTTAAAAATTAAGATTGGGCAATATTCAGAAAATTAAATACTAATAAATTCAAAATGAAATGTTTCAAAACTATCGAACTGAGAAAAAGCTTTCATGATTAGACTTCGCATCTTGTAACATGTAGGCCAGAAAACTGATGAGCAGGAACAGTTGTCTTGCGGCTGAACACGAGGCTCCAGCCCAGCCTGTGCTCTAAGTCACATGAGTGTCCCTGTCTGTACCAATGTGGGATGTTTTGAGCATCTGCACGCTGATGCCCACAGATGAGAGGCCGAAGCAGCTACTGTTGGGAGGTGAGCGGGAAAAGAAATAGCTGCCATCTACATGAAATGCATGCTTAGTGCCCAGGAGGATGTCACAGTTCTAGTGGAACAACTGCAACTTCCTTGCAATCCTGGAATATACAGTGAAGGAGAATCAGCAGAGGGAAGCGTTAGAGGAGGTCACAAGCACTAGGGATATCACTCTAAATTATAATAAATATTATGTAAAATCCACAATAATAATCTGAGCAGAAGCCACTAGAGAAAAAACAATGTGTTTGAATGCACACATCTGAAGTCAGATAATTCTAGTATTATAGAGGGAGTATTTGATAAACAAGAAGATGATAAAGATAAGAAGCTACATAAATAAGTAATAGAAACAGGTATCTCAATAGACAAACAGATGAAAGACACTTATTTATAGACATCATATTATCCCTTGCCAAATTTCAATACGTTGAGACAAACAAATTGTGGCAGCACTTGTGTTTGATAGACGTGTGCGCACCCACATCTCCTGAGTTGCATCAAAGACACCACAAAGAGCTGGGCGTGGTGGCGCAGGCCAGTAATCCCAGCACCTGGGAGACTAAGGCAGGAGGATTGTTGTGAGTTCTAAACTAGCCTGAGCTACAAAGTGAGCTTAATGCCATCCTGAACTGCATAGTGAGACCCTGTCTCACAAAAAGACACACACAAAAAAAACCCCACAAAAGTGACCAACAACCTTCAGGGCAGTGTGATCATGATGGACACAGGGTGCTGAATGGCTGAAGCACAGCCAACACTGGAGGGAGAAAACTAGGAACACATATATTGTTATGGGTTGCGATGGTTCAAGCCATCATCTCCAGAGACAATGGCAAGTTCACACTGTGTCTGCAAATGAGCAGCCTGAGACCAGGGTCATGGCCAAGAATTACTGCGTGAGAGGCAGGGTGAGGGCTCATCAGTTGGGGCCATAAACAAACCTGCCTGCAGGGGAGATCACGGCCAGCAGAGGGCGGGGTGTCCACGGAGAACCAGGCAAGCTCCTCTAGCAGGTGCAGGATAGGAAGCAGTGCATTGAGGGCTTCCTGTTGGCCTCTGGGGTTTCCTTCTGTACTAACATCACTGGACCAGAGCAGAGCCCGCAATGTGTGAGGTACAGTGAAGACTCCACGTTCCAGTAAACATTCTCTGCTAGGCTTACTTGCACTTGAACATTTTTAAGTTGTGACTTCGTTTTCATTTGCTATGTATGAATTTCAGTTGATGGATGAACAACTTGTATGTTATGTGAGATTAATTTTCTTAATATCATATCCTCATCACATAAAATGGATCTGCTACTAATTTAATGCCAGTGATGAGGAATGGTTTCATGCAGAAATAAATGCTTGCGATTAAGAAATGATATCTTCCACAATCCTTTCCATGGGTCTTCCCTGGGCCGCTTTGGGAGACCTGAGGCACTTTGCCCCAGCACCATGCAGAGCCAGCGCACAGGACACAGAATAAGGGTGACCGGCTGCTGCTCAGCACAGTTTCTAGGGGCCTTGCTGTGCTGTTTCTATCAAAGGGGGCTGAACAGGAACTGGGCCTGCACTTTTCATTCACACTTTAGTAATTGGGAAATCTATCTAATATGTCAAAATTACTCTCATCTTATTACCCATTTCTCCGTTTGTCTCTGTGGTCTGTCTACTTGTCTTCCTCGATCTCTCCAGCACCTCTTGCCTTCCCATCTGTTATTTCATTCTGTCTGTAAATTCACAAGGTCAACACTTCCATTTTCCTAATGTTCATGTGTTTTTGCATAAACACAGTCCTACTTGGCCTTCAAGTTCTTTATTTTATCTCAGTTAATTCTGTATTCATGTCACACATTAATGTGCAAATTTTCTTAATCACAGATGTGCCTATACTTAGTTATGTAATTAGTATCATACAGCTTTATATACTGAGGTACTTATTGAGGAGCGCACAGTCACTTGTTCCTGAAGGCAGAGCTCAGCTGACACTCTCACACGTAGGCTCCATTGTGCTGATCATTTCAAGGGCCTCACAGTCATCTGAGGAGGCCAAATGCACCTGCAGCTCTTTCCCCTGCTCTGTACCTCACCTGCACCAGCATCTTCACTGCTGTCCCTGTGTTTAAGGACTACAAGCTCACGTAGCCATTGCAATGTCTCAGTTACATTTGTTTATTCCCATGCAGGTCGTGGACATCTTTGAGATTATGACCTCATGCAACATGAAGTGCCTGATCCTCCCATTGCTCCTTCATAGCTACATCTATCTGAAATACTTCAAAGCACTGAAATATTTTATGGGCTGTGTTCTATTTCCTTCTTCTCTGTGAGCCTGGGCATTGAATTCAGGACTTTTCACTTGCCAGCCAAGCACTTATTCTTCTGAGCTATCTCCCTGTCCCCCTTCTCCTCTGTTCTTCTGTGTTAGTCATTGTTGTGCACATGTCACTTTGAAAGAGTGACCTTAGAAGCCTGAGTCAGTAACAGTTCACATTGGTCACTGATGGTGCTTCTCAGATTTTTCCACCAGAAAAGCCATTGAAAATCATCATGGACCTACTCAAAACTACATAAACATGCAAAAATTGAACAACATAATCCTTTCACAGGGCCACAAAAGAAAATTGCAGACTGAGTGACCACAAGAAACCGGTAGATGGGAAAATCCAGACTCCCCGGTGAGCCATGCTTCTTGGCCAAGAGGAACCCTCAGGAACACAGTGGAGAGAGCACAGATGGGGAGATGCTGGACGACTGGAAGGCGTGGGAGGACTGGGGTGGTAACATCATGCTCCTTAGAGCCACACACCCCACATGCTCCCTCCAGAAGCCTCAGGATTTCAAGGTCAAATAATGAAATATATCACATAGCAAAATCTAGGAAACAACCAAGATGACCATCATATGAGGAATGGTTGAAAAAGATGTGATATTTCTATATAATGGAGTATTACTCAGCTGTTAAGAATGATAAGCTTGAAGCATTTATACTGAAGTGGATGCCACTTGATCACATTCTCATAAGTGAAATGAACAAGACACACATGGGAAAATATCATATAGTTTCCCTAGTATAAGAAACGAAAAGCAGAAATATAAATGGAAACGTACAACAACAACTAAAAACAATTGAGTCAGATAAGGCAACGTGAATGGCATATGCTGCAGGATACTAATCAGCTTTTCAACTGGATGGTTAACAACCTAATCTCTCGGATCAAAATTGGAGAAATAGAAGAGCCACAAGGCCAGTCAACATTTGGCCTTAGCCTTTCAAGGTAAGCAAGGACTCAGGACATAGGAGAACCTGTACTGCAGCATCATGAAACTCAGTTGAGCTCCACATTTTCTGAACAAGATTATGGAGCCACAGAGCAAAGAGACTTATGATCTATAGTGTGCCTGGGGAGAGTCACATGGATAGAAAACTTTCTCTAAGGCTCTCAAAGAGAGAAAACTGATCAAGCATTGGCCATGACTCATGCACATGGATGACACAGACAAAGGATCTACTGAATGAGGTACAGGACTACAAGAAAAACCCTGAGGGGACTTCACTGATCTCATCAGAAACATAAAGTACATGTGTTTTTAGAAAGGTATTGCTGTATCTAGGACTTAGCCATCTAGCAGAAAAGTGTAAAAATGAAGTATACACCGCGGGGCCATAATAACAAGTTGAGCTGTAAATGGCTATGGTAGACAACTTCTCGGAAAACTCACTATTGTTGTGGAATGTTGGACTGTGTTGGATTGTTTCATCAAGCTCAAGCACCTAAATTAGTTCAATGACAATGGAATGCCCATCTTTGACAGGTGTAGACAAAGGAAGGGGTATAGAAAGGAAGAATCATGATGTGTGTGTATGGACAGTACAGTTGGGATAGATAACTCCGTGCTTCTACATAATTCTATGAGAGGCAAGATTTGTGCTAAAGGTGGTTGGACAGGATATTATGTCAGTTTCTAGTACTATGGACAACCACTAGGAAAATAACAGGGTAGAAAGTATTAATTATTAACTCTTTGATGTAATTCAGGTATAAAAAATACGATACACACACAGCTACACTCTTAATTTACTGATAAGAGGAATATGGTATAATAATGTCTGTGAAGATAATATCATGTTTGCACCTTCTATGATACCAAAACATTATGAAAACAGTTTGCAATGTATTACTTTATCAAATCCATCTTGTCAAGGTATCTTAAAACTGTCTCATTGGCATTTGTACTTCATTAAAACAAAGATAAAAATGAAAAACGAAAAAAATCTATCACACAAGGTTATTAACGGGCAAAAGGAAGACTTACCACTGAGAATTTGAAAGAGACCATCCTTGTGAGAGAAGACAGCCAAGGGAGGTGTTTTCTAGAAAATTATCCTACTTAGAGGAACAACCACCCATCATTCAAGCACACATAACGAAGTCAAAATAATTATGGAAGAAAGAAATTAAAGGAGATTCACAGCCTCCATGAAATGAGCAGATGTTAGAAAAAAAAAAAAAAGAAAGAAAAAAGGAAAATAGAAAAGAGCAGGTGTAGGAGAAAATGAGCCAAGGCCTTAGACTTTCCTTGTGATGCTCACAGGCATAGGAACGAGGAAGCAAAGGATCTCACATTGTCATGCACATCAGGGTGAAGGGATGGGATTGGAGCAGAAGAGCTGCAGGACCAGGTTCATCTGAGAGGAGAACTCAGTGCAGCCACAGCCAACAGAGGAGACAGAGGAGAACACAGGACAGGCCTTCCCACCTGTGTCGGCACCACCAGCGCCTACTGGATTGCCTCCCCGAGTTTTAATCTCCCATTAGAAAATCTCCTCCTCCTTCTCCTCCTCCTCCTCCTCCTCCTACTCGTCTTCCTCGTATTCTTCCTCTTCCCCTTCCCCTGCTCCTCCCCTTCCTCCTCTTCCTTCTTGCTTCCTTATTTTTTCCTTCCTCCTTAATCTTCGTTCACAACATCTACAAACAGGTATATAGCAACACATAAAATGAAAGGACTGAATTTCTTGAGATTCATAGAACATTTTTATCCTACATTGCATATTGACATGTTTTAGTTAAAAATCTCCGATATTCTATATTTAATACTTCCTATACTTTACCCACATTTTCACTAAAAATCCTACCTATGATGGAGTTTATCGCGGTTCATGTTTCAAACTGTGCCTCAAAGAATGTGATGAATGGAAACACTAGAAAGGTAGGGCACCTGGGTATGCACTTCAGCAGAGCCCCTGGCCCCAGTGTTGATGAGCAGCGCTGTCACTTTTCTGGTTTACTGTTCTGTGCACTCCTCATGCACTTGATGGGAAGTGGCTCACTCTTTCTCAGATGCGCATCACGATGTTCACCCTCCACGCTCCTTCTAAACTCCTCACTCTCCACTTAAACTTTTCATGAGGGAAAAAACCCAACATCACAAGCATTTCCACCACCTAAGCATGAATTTATCCACCATCATACTGTGGAGTTTGCAGCTTGCCATCAATGGTGCCCTCCAGGAATTTTACTCTGATTTTCTCTTCTTTTTCATGTTCATGAATTCTCAGTTCGTTCCACCAGCATTCTAACATACCGTAAAGTACACACTTTCTAACTTTTGTGAACAAGTTCTCATAGATCTTCCAAGTATTTAGCAGAGACAGTAACAACCTCCCTACCACATCAGTTTATGCGCAATTGGTATTGTGCATAATACGTCTGTAGAATATGTCTGTAAAACACATACACGTCTTCCTCATAATCCATTAGTGTCATTGTAATTCAGAACAAAAAGCAGAGTTCTGGATGTAGGAACAACCCTAAAGTTAACCTCAGAGCAGGGTCGTAAAAGACGCTATTATGAAAGATCAGGGGGCCACCCAGATAGCTCAGAAGACTAAAGCACCTGCTTAAGCAAAGCATTGCGAATGGGATACAATCCCTGGCTGCACATACTATGCTGACCCACCAACCGGGTACACTGAGAGAGAGACTGAGACCGGGTATGGTGTTGAATTCCTATCATCCCAGCATTTGGGAGGCTGAAAGCAGAACAATGGCTATGAGTCCAATCTGTGTAGTGAGAACCTGTAATTAATAGATTAAAAAAGAAACAGCACAAGTGAGCCTCAGGAAGTAACAGACTGTCCTACTTCTGGATTCCAGGGTTCATCTGCTCTTCATCTTAGACTTAGAACAGCTCGTTCAACTTCTCCAGATTTTACCTAAAGGGTTTATATGCATCCTGTTAATCTATTTCTTCTTACTACTGTGGACACCACTATTACCTGAATTCAGGGCTCTTGATTCACATTAGATTGATGGAGGAGAAGAAAAGATATGGAAAAATACATTGTGTTATGTACTGTTGATGACTACCCATGATGAATGCAACCATTATGTCCTATAAATACGTAGTAATAAAAATAAATTAAAAAAAAAATTCTTACGGTGAAAAGACAGCAACATGCTAGAATCAATTCTATATCCAGGAAATGATACTGGAAACAAAAATCAGAGAAGACAGGTACAAATTAGTTGATGAATTGCAAAGACACCGTGCTACTGAAATACAGGGACTTGTCCCAATCCTATACGTGACAGTATCACAGAAAATATGGTGTCCTCTGAATCACAAGACAGGGTTATGCTGGGCGTTTTCTATTTCCTAAGTAGACAAACAACAATAATGGCTATGGCAATGAAACTGGACACTTGCTCCTTGCTGCTGAGAAGGTCGCAGCAGTGTTCCTCCAGCACCCAGCATTCACAGCACTCCACATTGCCCACTGGACTGTGTATTCCCACTGCTCAGAGTCTCGAAATAAGGAGGGATGGAGATGGGCTCTGCTCTCCATGTTGAATTTCTCACAAATTCTCAGATCTGCTTTCCTTTTTTTTTTTTTTTTTTTTTGCAGAACCAGTGATTGAACAAAGGCCCGAGGGCTTGCCAGAGAAGTGCTTATTCGATTGAGTCATCTCCCTGGCCAGATCTGGTTTCATGATTCAACTATAAATTGATAAGGGTGTCACCTCACACAGCAATAAGTTAAGGAGATCTAATTTCCAACGCTGAAAGAGTCCATGTGTCCTTAGTAAAGCTGTAAACCTTGTGCTGAGGAACTCAGTATCAAGAAATCATGAGGGATGGCCAGATACCTCAGAGGACTAAAGCACCTGCTCAGGCAGAATGCAGTGCAGGGTTCTATCCCCCATGGCATGCAGGCCCACTGCCAAGGCACATTAAGGTGAATGTGACTGGGCATGGTGGCACATGTCTGTAATCCCAGCACTTGGGAGACTGAAAACAGGACAATCACTGTGTTTGCGATCTACATGGTGAGACCCTCCAGACCCTGTACAAAATAAATAAAAATAATAAAAAGAAAAGGAAATCAGGAGAGTCCTTGATGCATTGTACTGAAAAATATTTCAATGAATCTGCAATGCATAATAGGGATCAAACTCTGGACTCTTATAATTAAACAACAATTGGAAATTTGAAGTGACATTTTAATTTGAAGGAGATCTTTCTCCCGAGCATGGTCTTCAAAATGCACAACTGTTCTTCACACAGGATGACTATAATTGGGTAAACATTTGGAATTTAGAAAAAACCTTCAGAAAACATGAGGAGAAGATGAATTTAGAAACAATATGACCACCTAGTCGGTACACAATCTCATGTCGGGACGGGATACTAATCACAGATGGTTGCAACAACCGTGGGAGGTGAGCTCAGAACACATTCCTATCACTAGCTCCCTCTGGAGCTGGTCAGGTGAGATGTCCTAGTACAGGAGGAAGGAGGTCCTCTGCTGACAACAACAATGATGGTGAAGCAAGCTCCAGCAGCAAGAGAGATCTAGAGGACAGAGATCAGGGTAAAAAGAAGAAGCTTCGCTCGTGTTAACCTGAAGCAGCTTCAGCAGGACCCATGTGTAGGGAGAGCTTGGGCTGGGGCCCAGGAAGGGAGAAGGAAGTTTAGAAAGCTGATGAGGGATCATGACAGTGGTTCATTGCCCAGCTCCTACCAATCCAACAAGGCCAGCATCCCACTTGTCACAGCCTTAAGCAGCATTTGATTCAGGAAAAGAGATTCTTTTAGAATAATGAGGAAAAGAAAAATCTTGGTAGCTTTATAAAGCAATGGGACCACCCGTATGAAAATTTGCCTTCCAAATCTAGATCCAAATCTCGCGCTTGGACTATTGAAGTTTAAAGTTCCTTGGTGTGACACGGCTAAGGTCTTTGGAGAAGGCAAAAGTGTGGGCTAGAACATGACACTGGTGGGCCTTGTCGTGTGGCTGCTTACGCTGTCTGATGGTGAGATTACTTATTTTGAGACATGGCTCCATGGGAAAATTATGAATATAGATGGCTGATGAAATTTTTTTCCTTGTCTCCAGGTGTCCTTTCCCAGGTGCAGCTACAAGAGTCTGGACCTGGTCTTGTCAAGCCCGCACAGCCACTGTCCTTCACCTGCACTGTCTCTGGTTACTCCATCACAAGTGGTTACTACTGGAGCTGGATCCGTCAGCCCCAAGGAAAGACACTTGAGTGGATGGGGTACATAACGCCTGGTGATACCAATTACTACAGCCCATCCCTCAAGAACCGCATCTCCATCTCCAGAGACACAGCCAAGAACCAGTTCTTTCTGCAGCTGAATTTGGTCACCACAGAGGACACAGTCACATATTTTTTTCCTTTATTTTTATTTTATTAAAATACAAATGTCAATCAGACAGTTTCAAGACACCTTAGCCATACAGATTTGATGAATTAATACATTGTAAACTGTTTTCATAACGTTTTGGTATTGTACAAGGTGCATACATGATATTATATTTACACATATTATTTTAGTAGATATCTCTTATCAGTGAATTAAGAGTGTAGTTGCTTACTTATCTTATTTTTTCATACCTGAATTATATCAAAAATTCAATAATTAGTTACCTAGTGGATGACCCTAGTACTAAAAGCCGAAATAATATCCTGTCCAACCACCATTAGTGCAGATCTTGCCTCTCATAGAATTATGTAGAAGCACAGCATTATCTATCCCAACTGTACTGTCTATACACACACATCATGATTTTTTCTTTCTACAAGCCTTCCTTAGTCTACATCTGTCAAAAGTGGGCAGTCCTTTGACATTCAACAAACTTAGGGGCTTGAACTTGACACCACAGTCCAACACAGTCCAGCATTCTGCAACCATAGTGAGTTATTCAAAGAAATTGTCGACCATATCCATTTACAGCTCAGCTTAATATTATGGGCTCACGATGTATACTTCATTTTTATACTTTTCTCCTGGATGGTTGAGACCTAGGTAGATCAAAACTTATATACCAACACAAGAACTTTATATTTCCTATGTGGTCATTGAAGTCCTCTCAGGGTTTATCTTGTAGTCCTGTACCTTATTCTGTAGTTCCTTTGTCTGTGTCATCCATGTGGATGAGTCACAGCCAATGCTTGACCAGATTGCTCTCTGTGAGAGCCTGAGAGAAAGTTTTCTCTTCACGTGACTCTCCCCAGGCACACTTTAGACCTTCAATCTCTTTCCTGTGTGGCTCTATAATCTCCATGTTCAGAAAATTTGGAGCTCAACTGAGTTTCATGATGTTGCAGTACAGGTTCTCCTATGTCCTGTGTCTTCGCTGACCTTGAAAGGCTAGGGCCAAAATGTTGGCTGGCCTTGTGGCTCTTCTATTTCTCCAACTCTGACTTGTGATCTTAGGTTGTTAACCATCCAGAAGAAAAGCTGTTTAGTATCCTGCAGCATATGCCATTCACTTTGCCTTATCTGGCTCAATTGATTTTACTTGTTGTACATTTCCTTTTGTATTTCTGCTTGTTATACTAGGGAGACTATACGGTATTTGCACATTTGTGTCTGGTTTATTTCACTTATGAGTATATGTTCACGTGGCATCCACCTCAGTATAAATGCTTCAAACTTAATAGCTGAGTAATACTCCATTATATAGTAATACCACATCTTTTTCAACCATTCCTCATGTGATGGACATCTTGGTTTGTTCCAAGATTTTGCTATCACACATTGTGCTGCTATAAACATAGGTACACATATATCTCTATGATACAATGTATCCAAATCCTTTGGGAAAATTCCCAGTAGGGGGATAGCTGGCTTGAATGGGATTTCTATTCCTACTCTTGACACAGCCACATATTACTGTGCAAGAGACAGAGTGATTTCATGGCAGTGTGGCCCTGGACACAAACCTCCCTGCAGTGGCACTGAAGACCAGGAGGGGTCGCACACTACACAACGATGTTAGGAACCCACTTTCCAGTACATTTGGAGTTTTTCTTTTTTTTAATTAAATAATTTATTTATTTCTCTTTATTTTTTATTTAATTGAACTACAAATGTCAGAGAGTTCAAGACACCTTAACCATACAGATTCGATAAATTAATACATTGCAAACTGTTTTCTTAATGTTTTGGTATTGTACAAGGTGCATACGTGATGTTATATTTACAGATATTATTTTAGCAGATATCTCTTATCAGTGAATTAAGCGTGTAGCTGCTTACTTATCTTATTTTTTATACCTGATATATATCAAAAATTCAATAATCATTTTCCTAGTGAATGACCATAGTACTAGAAGCTGACATAATATCCTGTTCAACTACCATTAGTTCAGATCTTGCCTCTCATAGAATTATGTAGAAGCACAGCGTTATCTATTGCAACTGTACTGTCTATACACACACATCATGATTTTTTCTTTCTACAATCCTTCCTTTGTCTACACCTGTCAAAAGTGGGCACTCCATTGTCATTCAACTAACATAGGTGCTTGAACTCAACACCACAATCCAACACAGTCCAGCATTCTGCAACAATAGTTATTCAAAGAAGTTGTCGTCCATAGCCACTTGCAGCTCAGCTTAACTTTATGGCCCCACAATGTATACTTCATTTTTATACTTTTCTGCTGGATGATTAAGTGCTAGATAGATCAAGACCAACATACCAACACATGAACTTTATATTTCCTATGCGGTCAGTGAAGTCCTCTCAGGGTTTATCCTGTAGTCCTGTACATTGTTCTGTAGTTGCTTTGTCTGTGTAATCCAAGTGGATGAGTCACAGCCAATGCTTGACCAGTTTGCTCTCTATGAGAGCTTGAGAGAAAGTTTTCTCTTCATATCACTCTCCCCAAGAACACTACAGAACTTCAGTCTCTTTCCTCTGTGGCTCAATAATATCCTTGTTCAGAAAATTTGGAGCTCACCTGAGTTTCATGATGTTGCAGTACAGGTTCTCCTATGTCCTGAGTCTTCGCTGACCTTGAAAGACTAGGGCCAAAATGTTGGCTGGCCTTGTGGCTCTTCTATTTCTCCAACTTTGCCTTGTGATCTTAGGATGTTACCCATGCAGAAGAAAAGCTCATTAGTACCCTGCAGCATATGCCATTCACTTTGCCTTATCTGACTCAATTGATTTTACTTGCTGTACTTTTCCTTCTGTATTTCTGATTTTCTATTGTTATACTAGGGAGACTATACAATATTTACATATGTGTGTCTGGTTTATTTCACTTAAGAGAATATGTTCAAGTGGGATCCACTTCAGTATATATGCCTCGAATTTATTTTATCATTCGTAATAGCTGAGTAATACTCCATTACATAAAAATACCACATTTTTTCATCCATTCCTCATGTCATGGGCATCTTGGTTTTTTCCAACATTTTGCTATCACACATTGCACTGCTATAAACATAGGTTCACATATATCTCTATGATACAACGTATCCAGATCCTTTGGGAAAATTCCCAGTAGGGGGATAGCCAGCTTGAATGGGATTTCTAGTCCCACTCTTTTGAGGAGTCTCCACACTGACCTCCACAATGCTTATACCAGTCTACATTCCCCCCAGCAGTGGAGAAGTGTTCCCTTTTCTCCACAACCTCTCCAACATTTGTTGTTGCTTGATTTCCTTATGATAGCCATTCTTTCCTGAGTGAGATGGTATCTCAGTGTTGCTTTTATTTGCATTTCACAAATGGCTACTGATGTGGAGCATTTTTTCGCTTCTTTAATTTCATCCTGTGAGAAGTGTGTATTCATCTCAGATTCCCATTTCTCAATTGAGTCCTTAAATTTGAGGGCCCTGTTATATTTTAGGTCTCTATATATTCTAGACAATAGTCCTCTGTCTGATTGCTTTTTAGTTAGGATTTTTTCAAAGTTTGTGGGTTGTCTTTTCACTCTATTGACGATTTCTTTTGACTTGCAGAAGCTCCTTAAGAAGAGTTGATCCCAGTTGTTGATTCTTTCAAGAGCTTCCCATGCAAATATATGTTTGTTCATGAACTCTTTACCTACCCCTATGTATTCAAGTGTTCCTCTTACTTTCTCTTCCAGGAGATTGAGTGTTTCTGTTTTAATGTTTAGATCTTTAATCCATTTTGACTTTAACTTAGTGCATGCTGATAGAGCTGGGTCAAGTTTTTGTTTTCGACATGTAGAAAGCCATGTTTTCCGGCCCCATTTGTTAAAGAGGCTATCTTTCTTCCAGTGAGCTTGTGTAGCCCCTTTGTCGAAGATAAAATGACTGAGTGTTTGTAGATGTCTCTGCATCTTCTAATCTATTTCACTGATCCTCAAGTCTATTTACTTGCCAATACCATGTTGACTTTATCACAGTGGCTTTGTAGTATAATTTCACATCAGGAATTGTGATGCCTCTTGCCTTGTCTTTATTGGCCAAGATTGCCTTTGCTATTCTAGGTCGTTTGGGGTTCCAAATAAATTTTAGGATTGATTTCTCTATATCTGGGAGGTATGTTGGTGGCAGTTTGATAGGGAATGCATTAATTCTGTACAGCAATTTTGGGAGTATTGCCATCTTGACGATGTTGGTTCTTTGTATCCAGAAGCATGGAATATCATTCCGTTTTCTGAAATCCTCTGTAATCTCTTTTCTTAGGGTGTTGTAATTTTCCGTGAAAAGATCTTTGACTTCCTTGGTTAAGTGAATCCCAAGGTATTTCATTTTCCGTGGTGCTGTTGTGAAAGGTATTGTTTCTATTGTATCCCTTTCAATGTGCTTGTTATCTGTATAGAGGAATGCTATTGACGTTTGATTTTGTATCCTGCTATGCTACTGAATTTCCCTATCAGCTCTAGTAGTTTTTTGGTGGAATTTTTGGGGTCTTCCCAGTAAAGTGTAATGTCGTCTGCAAACAGTGATAATTTAACTTCTTCTTTACCTATTCTTATTCCTTTTATTTCTCCCTCTTTTCTAATGGCTGTTGCTAAGGATACCAAGACTATATTCAATAGGAGGGGTGATAGAGGACATCCTTGTCTTGTACCTGATTTAAGAGTAAAAGATTTCAGTTTTTCCCCATTTAGGATTATATGAACTTTTGGGTTGTCATAGATGGCTTTTATCAAGTTAAGATAGTGTCCATCTATTCCAATTTTCTGTAGGACCTTGAACATGAATGAGTGCTGGACTTTGCCAAAGGCTTTCTTTGCATCAATTGGGATGATCATGTGGTTTTTAGATTTCAGTCTATTAATATAGTGTATTACATTTATAGATTTTTGAATATTGAACCATCCTTGCATCCCTGGGATGAATTCTGCCTGGTCATGGTGTATGATCTTCTTGATGATTTGCTGTATTCTATTTGCCAGGATTTTGTTGCGTATTTTTGCAT
The DNA here is from genome assembly GCA_004027165.1 of Ctenomys sociabilis. Lineage (NCBI taxonomy): Eukaryota > Metazoa > Chordata > Mammalia > Rodentia > Ctenomyidae > Ctenomys > Ctenomys sociabilis. Next base: position 14,809 of record PVKA01046528.1, read on the forward strand.
CTATTTTCATGATGGAGATTGGGCTGTATTTCTCCTTTTTGGTTGTGTCTTTCCCTGGTTTTGGAATCAG
>PVKA01046529.1:0-14883 GCA_004027165.1 Ctenomys sociabilis
TTTGCTTTTTTTTTTTTTTCCTACTGAGGATTGAACTCAGGGCCTTGCACTCGCTAGGCAGATGCTTATGCCACTGAGCTATCTCCCCAGCCTTCAGCATTCATTTTGGATTTTACATGAGTAGGAAACTCCTATTATTTACACTGAGATGTAAGGTTGTATCAGGTACATAATAAATAGAAATTTCTTTCTTTCTTTCTTTCTTTCTTTCTTTCTTTCTTTCTTTCTTTCTTTCTTTCTTTCTTTCTTTCTTCCTTTCTTTTTATGTATTTAGTACAAGGTCTACAGGGTCTCACTATACAGATTGGACTCACAGTGATTGTCCCGTTTTCAGCCTCCCAAGTGCTGGGATTACAGGTGCACACCACCATACCCAGGCTCAATCACCATCTCAGGGCGCTTCTGGGTTGGTCCTGGTAGGGCATGTGGTGTCAGGATCGAACCTAAGCAAGCACTTCAGTTCTCTGAGCTATCTGGCCAGCCCTACCAATAGAAATTTCTATACTACATACTTTTCCTTTTATGTCCATGAACTTTTCAGATACCAAACATCCAATTCTGGGCTGAAATTTCACTATGAGATTTGTGCAGAAGAGTAACATTGCCAGACTCTCTCCTACCCAACACTTGTTTTTTAAATCCTTTTCCTGTGACTTCTCTAATTGATTCTAAATTCTTCATTCATTATAGTGCAATTTTAATTTTTTTTTTTTTGCCAGTTCAGCCTGCCCTGAGGGTGGAGCTGGTGCTGCCTATGGTGCTGGGCATCCCTATACCTGCCTAAGGTTGCTTAAGTTTGCCTATGCAGGTGTTTTAGACCACTGATCTATCTCACTTTTCCAGTGAAATTTTAATTTAATGGGCATGTTTCAATTCAATCTCTGATGGAGACATTTAAGAGGAAACCTAGAGCCATATAAAACTTCAAGTTCTAATGAGCATTCACTGCTGTTGCCTGGTCTCCTAGATGCAGTGTTGTGAAGCTGCAGTAGTTGGATGTTCTAGTTACACAGGAAATGTTCTAAGGCCAATGGGCCCTGGAGCTTGGAACTCTGCTTTTCAATAGCCTCTGCTGATGGCTTCTCCATTCTCAGGACTACAGACCTGAGGCTCAACCTTGTGAAGGACAATAGAAGCAAGGCAGGCTCACCTCAGGGGTCCCATGGCTTGTAAAGTCAATTAAAAACTAATCCCACATTTCCTGGATTCAGCAAAGCAAGGCATAACACCATTCAACTTTGACCCAGAAACCTTCACTACCGAAACAGAGAAATGTTAAACATGGAAGTTTCTAATCAAGTAGTCATATTTACAGAGGCGATATCCACTTTTTAATGATCTGGCTCTGGCGACCTTGTGATACCAAACTCCAGAGAAAGGGAAAAAATGGTTCTGAAACACCTGTGTGGTCAGATAATCAGTCTGTTAGTCAAATGGGGTCTCATTTACTTAACCTTCACAGACCCTGCCTTGTGTAGAGCCACTGCCAAAATGTCCACGGGAAGAAGGACATAGTTGACTGGGAGTTCTATACTTCCCTGAGCAGAGAAAATGATCTGGAGGTCATCATTCCTTGACACTTTCCAGACAAACAGCTTCCCATCAGTGAGAAGGTCTAGCCATTCAATACCAGGATATAAAACTAGTCAGTCCTCTGCCATCATGCATGATTTGATTTGTAAACATGCACACATGCAATGTTTTACATTAATGATTTAGGTTTCCATGCTTTTATATTTGTGCCTCTAATCCCTGGAGCACCTTTGGAAAGCTTTATTATTTTCCATATAGACAGTGACATTCAGAGGAAAGCAACCTGTTCAGGGACACATGTTTGGTAAGAAGCAGAATCAGTTTAGAAGAACCAATTGTTTTCATTAGCTTCAGATGACATATGTCAATATACATAAGGGCATGTTCTCCCAGGCTGTGTTAGACTAGAGTTGATTAACATGTTTTCCACAATGAATACAGAAGTGTTAGTATGGGTGTGTAGACACCTGTTTAAAACTGAATATTTGCTTTCTAAAACAAATTCACACCTCGCCATACATATTTCTGATAACACAGGGGGGTACAGTAGGTAGGGGGGTAGTAGAGACCACCAGGCTTGTGTAACATGGCCTGGAATTTATTGTACTTGGGTTTAGCAAGAGAGCATGATAAGATCATCGAAAGAAGAGAAGTATGTCCCTTTAATCAGGATGGAAAGAAGGCAGGGGACACTGGACAGGAAGATCCCAGTGAACATCTGTGATCCAAGCATTTGGGCAGATTTTCACCTCAGTAGGAAGAGTCCTTGAAGGGTCAGGTATACATTTTCAAGATTATTTAGATGTCCTTAGATGTCCAGGAACCTGCAAACTTCCTCATCCTGTCTTGTCTCCTTTTCTATAACTGCCAGTAGTAACAGCTTTTGTATTGAGCTGAGTTCCCTGCACAGTTCAGCTTCTGCTGAAAAGTAGAGTGGGAACTAAGAGAGTCAGGTCCAGATGAAATCTTTCTATAACACCCTTCACTTTGTTCTTGTTATTTTAGCTGTATTTTTCTTCCCTACCACTAATGTAGCAAATGGCAACTGTGCCAAGTAGATATACAACCTCTGTGATGTTGAGTATGACAATCATTTCTTTTCTGAGCCATCACACTAGTGTTCTAACTATTGTCCTTGTCCTTCATCTTTTTTTCCTACACACCACACAATCAGTTCTAAAGTGCAAACTCAGCAAGGTACTGCTCCCTCAAGATGAACTTTCCAGGGGCTTTGAATGTGATCCAAGCTTAGGGTTCTTAAACAATGGAATAACAAGAGTTTCCAGGTGAAATTGATGATGAAGAGATTCACTACATACAGATGCAAATCCAGCACAATCAGAGATCTCAGTATGAAATGTGACAAGAGAAGATAAGACAGAAAGCACAAGGAGGAGGTTAACCACTGATTTATTGTCCAAATTTTTGTTGTTGTTGTCAGCTCAATTCACTGGGGAATGTCTAGAAAACTAGAAAGCTTCTGCATGTGTCTGTGAGGCTGTTTCCAGAAAAGGTCGGCTTGTGGGTCAGTAAACTGAGTAGAGAAGACGTGGTTGGAACATGGTTGGTGTCTTCCAGCTGGCTAAGGAATGAAACAAGTAAAAAAGGCAAGTTAGTGCCTCCATCTTGACTTCTTGAAGGGTTCCTTTTTTCTGCATTATTACCCATGGATATCAGACTCCAGTTTTCTTAGTCTTTGAAAACTAACTCTCACCAGCCACTGTTCTGGGGGGTATACAGACCCAAAGATACTGTGAGTCAGTGCTTACTAGAGAAACAGATTAAATTCAAGCTATATGAATATATACAAATTTACAACATTGATTAACAACGGCTTCCCACAGAGTCTAATGTGTAAGAGTGCAAGATGTCTGCTGGGGCATAGAAGACCCAGAGAGTCCAGTTGAAGCCCTGGAGCTCTCTGTAGAGTCCTGTGCAAGTCCATGTCAGGAGGCCACAGGTCTGCAATAGAAGCTAAAGAGTCTGTGTGGAACCCTGAGGGCAATGCCCAAAGTGAAGGTGAAGACAGAAGTTCCTCCAACTCAACAGAAGCAATCTTTCCTTTGTTTCTCCTTTATATGATCCAGGCTACAAAGTGCCCCACAGTGGGCCTTCTGTCTTCAGTAAATCCACTCAGCCACACTCCACGCTATGAGGATCCAACTTATTTGAGCGCTTCTTACTGAAGATGACACAATGTTAACTAATGCAGATGAACTGCATGGTTGGCCATCTTTTCCTTCTGAGGTGCACGATTTTGGCTTGAGCACCTACTAGTTTTTCTCACCCTTTTCCATGTAGATGCCCATTATGAGACTAACCTCTACCTGTGTGAACCAATCTAATAAATTCTCTCTCATAATTATATGCATTCTATTCTGGTTTTTGTTTGAGAACCTGGACTAATACATGTACATAAGATAGTTTTTTGTTTATTATTTTATTAATTTTATTGAGAAACAAATAGCAATAAGAGTTTCAAAACTGATTGGTAGGACAGTGTCAATAATGAACACAGTGCATACTGTTCTCTTCATAGTGGTTATTCATAGTAAAAGATGCAGACATGATATCCTGTCTAAACACTATTAGTACAAATCTTTTTTTTTTTTCATTGTTAAGAGAAAGTAGCTGTATATCTATCCCAACTATTTTGTATATACAGATAGTCTTGGTATTGAACAATTAGAAATGATTTCAAGATACTTACAGAGGGACAGGCTAAGCTAGAGGATATTGTTATCATGTGCATTTTATAAGCAACCTTGTACGGCAACTTTAAGGTTTAACCTAAGAAGTTTAAACCTGAGGATTTTTATTTCTAGCTGTGATGGAACATCTAATAGCAGACTTTCTATTTCAATGTAAATCATTTTAGAAAATAGAACAATATATGAAGCAATGGTTCTCAGAAATTGGATAGTGAGTAGCCCAACATTATAATACATGAGAAAACAGAAACAATTAAGGTGGAATGATCAATTACACAAAACAGAGAAAGACTCATTGAGCTGAGATTAAGATCAGATTTCAGAGGCTAATTTAGTTGGAATTGACAGGACAGTAGTAGAGAGGAAGTAGCTACAAAGATGAGCATCTCCAGAAATTGGTCTCGCATCCATTTGAGTTTCTGGATGAATAACAAGTCAAGCTTTTATAAACTATGATTATATATATATATATATATATATATATATATATATATGGAATTTACAACCTGAACAAATCTTAGAGCTCACATACCTTTGAGAATCATTAAGTCCAACTGAAAAAGAACTTACATTGAATGATCAGAGTGTTCGGTAGACACTCCTAAGATGTCCTAGAATAAAAAATTATCTCAACTTGTCATAACATAACACAAAAAGAAACCTCAAAACATTTAGCTAAAGGTAATTAATTTTCTGCCTCTTTCAACAACAAAACAAGACTTCTATACCTGTCTTTAATACAAAGAAAAACGGGCTCAATAATATATAACTAAGTCTTAGCATCCATTTATAAATTACTAAGTATACAAACAGCCAGGAATCTATAATTCATCAGTCAACAAAAGGAAAACCAGCTCTTACTTCTATCTTAGCAACAGAGATAACAATGTAGAAGATAAAGACTACAACAAGTATATTTAATATTTAAAGGAACAGATGAACACAGTAAAAAGACCATAAAAACAAACAGTAAGAAAGAAAAGATAAAAATCCTGGAGACATGGTAGTAAAGCTATTTACACTGAAGTACAGAGAAGGGAAAAAAGCTGAAAAATAAAATGGAGTCTTGGTGCTGTGTATGATGATAACAAATGTTTAACATTCATATAGCAAAAGTCTTGGTGAAATAATTCCTAAAACAGTCAATTTGGCATTGCTAGTCTTATGGAGTATCTACTACTATTATGGACTACTGGACTATATTGGATTATTTTACTGAATTCATACAAATACAACATTTAAATTGCAATGGAATATCCATCCCTTACAAAACCAAACAAAAAGGGGATACAAATTAAGAACCATTTTGTATCTGCATACACAAAATAGGATAGCTATACAGCTACTTTCTCTTAATTCAATGAGAAGAAAGATTTGTACTAACAGTACTTGGACAAGATATCATGTCTGCGTCTTGTACTGTGAATAATGACTAAGAAGACAACAATATACAATGTATTAATTATTGAAACTGTCCTCCTGATCAGTTTTGACATTGTCTCATTGTTATTTGTTTCTCAATAAAATTAATAAAAAAAGAAAAAAAATACAGTCAACTTGATATAAACTGGTGTTGTTTGTTGTTTAAGTTGAGAAACAAATCTGAGGACAAAAGGAGATGTTTGGGAGATTGTTTATTTGAAATAACAAAAAAAAGCCTTGATAGACATCTAAAAGAGAGGAAAGACAGAAGTCCAGTCAAGGATTACTATACAGATCTTAAACAAATGAGCAGAGTTCAGGAAGGAGCTAGAATTTTTAAAAAGACAACTGATTGTGTTGCCTATCTGTCCTAGCAGAGGTTATAAAATGCCTAAGTTAGCATACTCTGGATAAGAGACTTCCTCCTGGAGAAGAGTGTCCTAATCTCTCTATTTTCATCCTTAACTTTTTTTTTTTAATTCTTGTGTTTATCTTCATGTCTCTAAGCTTGGCTTATCTCCTGAATTAGTTTTTAACATAAGGAGGCTATGTTACAGTGCTTTCTTTTACATTTCTAAGCTTAGCTTAATGGCTGCTGGCCTCTCTTCCATCCTATCCTATTTTGAACTTTTCTAATTGCATATTTATTATAACTAAACTAAGCTACTACACTGGGAAAATGTCAGGTAAAATATGTGAAAAAATATTAGCTGAAAATGTCAAATGTTGAGTTTTATGAAGAAACCCATATGTCCATTCTCAACAAAATCAAACAGTACAAATTCAATGAAAACCACACAAAGACACAGCATGGTAAAATTGCTGAGAGCTAAAGGTAAAGAAAAATAAGTTTCAAAGGCAAGAAATAGTGGGTGGAGAAGATAAATTGCACACAAGAGAAACAAGGCATAAGAATGATTCAAAACTTCTCAGTGGAACAAACAAGCTAGAAGACTAGGGAAAGGCTTAAAGCGTTGAAAGTCATGGAACTAAATGCTATAAAAGCTTAAAGTAAGCATTCTCATAGAAAAATGGGAGAAACTCTTTAGAAGGAAGAAACCCTGTTACCTTAGATTAGATAAAGGTTTCATAAAAAGTACTCTATACAAATGTGTAAACTGGGCTTACCAAAAATTAAAACCACTAAGTAGTGGATTCCATTCCCTGGTTATTACCACCTGCCAACTACTGGCTGGCTGGGCATTCCGTTTCTTTGTGGCACATCACCACAGAAAAGTGCACCACCTGACTCCCATGACCATGGATGAGGCTAAGTAAAAATATCTGAAGTCTTGTATATTTCAAGACTTGGAGAGAAGCAAAAAAATCTGAAGTCTTGTATATTTCATCTCAAAGTCACAAAAATGAGACAGGAGCAGAAGGAGTATTACCCCTTCCCCACCTGAGCAAACATCCCTGCCAGATGCACAGCATCTCCTGATTCACCAACTGAAACACTCACTATCTCCAAGATGGCCCTGTATTTGCTTCTTTAAAGAATGGGTAGCATAGTTGAGAACTAATCAACTGGCCTAATACTGGACAAGGTGATCCCAAGAAGAGTAAGAAGCAACCAGACTCAGGCCTGGGGAATTAAGTCCAATAGCCCACTTGGACCTATGTTCTAGAGAGACCAGAGAGCTGATTGCATTCCTCATCTGCTAGTAGGAATGATAACATGCCTGGGTTTGTACGATAACAACAACTAGGGAGAATGAATGGAGGGGCCTTTGGTGGAGGAAGGGTACCTCAAAAGCCCATAAGCTGAACATAGCATAAAATTCTAGCACCAGAGAAAGTCACCTTCATGGGAGGAGGAAGGAATCCTGCACCCAGATGAGACAGCTGCCTGGCACTAAAGGAGTGGTACCTCACATCCCCGAGAGAGAGCCCACCCTCTCCATGTCTTCTCCAGTTCCCCACTAACTTCCACATTTACTAATATATATATATATATTTTAGAATATACATACATACATATACACACACACACACACACATATATATATATATACATATATATACTTTAGTATATATATATATATATTTAAACTTTATGAATTGTTCCATAAATAGTTAATGTTACTGTGTTGCTGATCCATTTGGTAGATATTGACTGGGTTTAATTTATCTTAGTGATTATATTGTAAGTATAGATCTCTTTTCTCCGGACAAGTTTATTGATACAAAACATGCATGACCAGCACAGAAAAGAATTGAAGTCCATAAAAAGGTTCCAGCACAATTCAGGCACTAAAAATTCAATTTGCAGTATAGGCAACGGAAGTGACCAATGTGACTTCAGAGTCTCAGAAGTAGAAGACAGGGCTGTTGGTCTGTTGTCAGTTATCAATTAATGACAAATATCTTAAGAACAACAAGAGAACATGAAAAGTGGATCCAACAGTTCTTATATGTTGCAAAGAAGACTAACCTAAGATTGATTGAAATTAGAGGAAAAAAAAAGAAATTAGTGAAAAAAGTCAGAAGATAACACAAATAGCATAAATAACTTTATTGAGATAATAGTCATAAACCTTCCATTTAAGGTTAAAGGACAACATGTAGATATGTGTGGCATACAGAACCCCAAATAACCAAGAACAGAAAAAAATATCCCCCCAGAACACATCATAGTCAATGTCTCAGAAGTCCAACAGAAAAACAGAACCTCAGAAGGTTAAGAGAAGCAACGCATCACTTACAAAGAAAAACTTACTAGAATTAAAGAAGACTTCTTCACATAAATCTTACATGTCAGGAAACCTTAGAGTGAATAGCTAAAAGAAAATAATTCCCAACCCAAGCTGACTTATCCCACAAAAATATTTTTCAACATTGATGAACAAATAAGATACTTTCAAGATAAAAAAAAAAAAAAAACTAAAGAAATTCATGAACACTAAATGAGCACTTCAAAAACTTCTTAAGGATATACTGTAAAGAGGCGGTGAACCCAAGAATGACAAAAGGTCTAATAGAATGTGTATGGCATGCAGGAAAAGCAGTTAAGTAGAACAGAAATACAGGGAGTCAGCAACAGGAAAATAAGACAGTGATAGGAATAAGTCAATACTTAATCAGTAATAACTTTCAATGCAAATGGTCTCAATCCCCCAATCAAAAGATACAGACTGGGAGAAAGGCTCAAGAAACAAAATCCAATAGTATTGTGTGAATAGGAAACATTGAATCCCTTCCCCCACCAGCAAAACAAAATAAAACCCTCGTAGAGTAAAAAAATCAAAGGGTGGAAAACAATATTTCGTGCAACAGGAACCTGAAGAAAACTGGCTTAGGTATCTTAAAATTAGATGAAATGGACTTCAAGTCAAAGCCCATCAAAAAAGTCAAACAAGATACACTCAATAAGGATAAAAAGCAACAGAAAGAGGTAGAAATTGCTAACATACATGTACCAAACAACAGCACATTCAATTTTTGGAAAACAAGTACTATTTGTCATAAAAATCAGATAAACACAAATACAGTCATAGTGGGAGATAACAATTACTACAAATAGATTTAATTTCACAAATAATTTATTACTGGACAATAAATCAGCAAAGAAATACCAGAATTGAACAAAACCTTCAAACAAATGGACTTAACAGATATCTATACAGTGTCCCACTCAATAGCAGTACATGTATTCTTTTCAGCAGCATATGAAACTTTGTCAAGATAGACCATGTGATAGCAAATAAATCAGCTTTAAGTAAATGTAGAAAAATTTAAATCATACTTTGCCTGTTATCAGACAATAGCATAATGAATTTAGAAATCAACAAAGAAAGAAAAACTAGAAATTCTGCAAGTGGATGTAAATTAAATCCACTCTTAACTGAACAGTGGATTACAGAAAAAAAAAAATCAAGGAAGTAATAAGACAGTTTCGAGAACTAAATGATAATGCCAGAGTAATACTCCAGAACAGATGGGACGCAGTAAAAGCAGTTCTAAGAGATGTTCATAGCTGTCAAAAACCACCTCACAAAAAGAGTGTGCCTAAATAAATAATCTAATCGTGCACCTCAACATACTAGAAAAAATATATAAAGGAAAATCTAGTTCTCAAAGAAATTATAAAGATTAGGGCAGAAATCAATGGAATTTTATCAATCATTTTACAAATAAGATATGTGAGTGTCCAGTAAACATGGAAAATAATGCTCAACATCTTTACTTAGCAGAAATTGCAGAACAAAATCACAATAAAATAGTTTACCATTCAACACATTGAAAAAAAAATCAGAACGTAGTAAAAATGTGGAGCAATTTGAAATTTTATCTACTACTGGCAAGAATATCAAACTTAAACCATGTTGGAAAATAGTTTATCAATTTCCTATAACCATCACTTGTGCATGAAACAGCAATTTCATCCTTCAGTATTTACCCAAGAAGTATCATCACAGTATGTTCACAAAAAATCTTTATGTAAATGTTCTTATTGGATTGTATTCTTCACAGCCTCAAAAAGAAAATAAATCAAAGGTCCATTAACTGAAGAATAGATTTTTAAAAACTGTTGTATGTGCACAATGAAATACTACTTGGTCATATAAAGGAATGAACATTTTTGCATGGGGCAAAACGAGTAAGTCTCAAACATATTAAACCAAATGAAAGAAACTTAAGGAAATAAAGAAAATATATTTTTACATGCAGTTCTAGAACAGGCAATACCAACTTTAAGATCAGTGTCCTTGGATTGGAGTGAAGTAGGAAGTGATTTGCTGGACACAATGGAAAGTCTTCTGCCTTGATGCTACATGGATACATACATTTGTCAACTCATTGAACTGTGTTCTTGAACAGGGAATTTTTTTTAAAATTTAGGACATGGTCTCACTGCATAGATTGGGCTCATAGTGATCCTCCTGCTTTCAGCCTCCCAAGTGCTAGGATTGCAGGTGCACGCGACCACACCCAGTCTCAATCACCATCTTATCACACCCTGGGGGTGGGGCTGCCATGGCAGGCCAGGGGATCGAATTCCAGGCCTCTGCGTCTGCCTAAGCAGGCTCTATCCACCGAGCTGTTTGGCCAGCCCCATGAACACGGAATTTTTAACTAAAAGCTGACAGTTCTATTTTCACATTTTGCAGTACAAATGAAAACCGCACCTCACCTCACCCAGTTTGCCCTTCTGAACTTCTCTCTCTCTGGCAGGAATGGAGGGAAAGTCTTCTTCGTCATGCTGTTAAGAAGCACCCAAAATTACAGCTCCATGATCTCCTGTTGGAGTAGAACCCATAATATAAAATGAAAGCAAAGAGCCCCTCCTCAAAGCCCATTACCCTTATCTGTCTGATTGAGTCATTCCTGGTCAAAGGGATGCCATCATGGGATGGATGGATGGGAAGTCTCACCATCGGAGGACTAGAGATCGTTGGAATATTCTCCATGGCCCGTGTCTTCTGAAGATCAGACCCCATTGGAATCATCCCAGAAGGATGGTTTATCATTGACCCCATATCTGGGCCTTTTATTTTCAGTGCTGACTTTGTACCAAGGTAAGGAGGACCTAGGAAACTGCAGGGAAGGGAATAATTACCCCTGCAGGAAGAGAAGCAGAGAACAGAATGGGAAGTATGTTTCCTTTTTGAAATGCAGCTGCTATTTTTTCAGTGAGGCTAGATGTCTTATCTTTCACCATTTACTGATAATAGTCTTTGATAGTTGTTCTGTGTTTCCACTACTGTGCTGCCATTTTCCTCACAGTTGGAGAGTCATCGGTGAGTTATATATCACAATAAAATTTGGATACGCTGCTCTGTAGGCTGTTGGCTACTTTGTTCAGGTACATTGTTTTGTAGGTAAGTTATATTTCAATAAAAATTGAAAAATTACATGTCTGATCCATAATAAGTCCTGAGAAGCTATTGACTTATTAAGTTTATTGGCACATTTCAGATGTACATAATAATATTCATAACATAGAATAGTAGCAGTACATGATATATTTTGGAATAATATGCTTTGATCAGATATATGTTAATCAGAACTAAATGATTAGGTCAGTGTACTATTCCAAAACTGAACTGAATCTTATTAATAGTATCTGGAGAGTAGATGATTGTGTTAGTTACTCTTTTTTAAAAAAATACAAAATAGAGATAGAAAAGAAAACATTAGAAACAATACAAAATTTCACTAAACTAAGTAACAAGAATTCAAGAATGATTGCTGTATTACATGATGTTGCCTTCAAATTAGTTCAGATTTCTAGATATAAATGTGTAAGAGCCATTTAAATAAAAAATAAAACAATAACAAAGAAGTTATATGAAATTCAAAACAGAAAAAAAAAGAGTAAAAAAGTTGTAAGCACTGACCACTAGTTTCAAAAGACCAGCAGAAATCAGCAATACAGTTATCCAAACTATCCTGAATACATACCTGATGATATCTTTTTTCCCTCTTTCATTTCTCCTTCCCATTGAACAATTTTTTCCCTTTCACAGCATCTGTTGTACCTTTTAGATATTAATTACTCTTTCAAGTTCTCACACTAGAAAGACAATATGTTTGCATATGTGGATGATTTATTTCACTTACCAACATAGTCTCTAGATGTTTTCATTTATCTACAAAAGCCTCAAGTTGATCTTTATTTATAGCTGAATAATACTCCATTGTGTAAAAAATACCACATCTTTTTTATCCATTCTTCAGTTAATGTGTATTTGGGCTGTTTCCAAGATCTACCTAAGACAAATTGTGCTGCTACAAACATGGGCGTATGTATATCGCTATAGTATGACAGTTTCAGTTCTTTTGGAAAAATAGCTAGTAGGGGACTGGAACCTCCAATCTTAGATATTTTTATTTTTTGTTCAAGATCTCACTATGCATCTCGAACTCATAGTGATCTTCCTGTTTTCAGCCTCCCCAGTACTGGGATTACAGGTGTGTACAATCACACCCAGACTTGGTTGTAGCTCAGGGCACCTAAGGGCAGGTCCAGCACAGCATGTGGTGCCAGGGATCGAACCCTCAGCCTCTGCTCTTGCCTAAGTGGGCACATAGTCCACTGAGCTATCTCACCAGCCCTAATCCGAGCTTTCTGAGGAATCTCCAACTGATTTCCATAATGGTTTTATCAGTCTGCACAGCCACCAACAGTAAAAAGGGTTCTTGTTTCCCCACAGCCTCTCCAGCATTTGATATTGGTTGACTTACTGAAGACAGCCATTCTTTCTGGCATAAGATGGTAGCTCAGTGTTGTTTCAATTTATATCTATTGAATGGCTAACAATGTTGAAGTTTTCTTGTGTATTTCTTTCCCATTTGCATCTCTTCATTTGTGAAGTGTGTATTCATATCAGATACCCATTTTTGGATTGGGTTTTTGAATTTTGATTTTTATTTATTTATTTATTTATTTATTTATTTATTTATTTATTTATTTATTTATTGGCAGAAAAGAACTGGGGATTGAACCCAGGCCCTTGCACTTGCCAGGGAAGTACTTATTTTACTAAGCCATTTCCCCAGACCCTTTTAAAAAAATTTTTAAAACACGGTCTACAGGGTCTCACTACATAGATCAGACTCGTAGTGATCCTCCTGTGTTCAGCCACCCAAGCGCTGGGATTACAGGTATGCACCATCATGACCAGTCTCAATCGCCATCTCATCGTGCCACAGGAGAGGGGCCAGAACAGCATGCCAGGGATTGAACTTTGGTTTCTGAATCTGCCTAAGTAGGCACTTTAATCTGCTGAGCTATTTGGCCAGCCTGGGTTTTTGAATTTTGGAGGCCTGATTTTTTTTTTTTTTTCTTTATATGTTCTAGATAGGAGTCCTTTTTCTCATGGACTGTCTGCTATAATTGTCTCCCACTTTGTGGGTTTTCTTTTTACTCTGTTAATGATTTATATTGACATGTAGAACCTTTTCAATAAGAAGAGGTCCCAATCATTGATTCTTTGAAGTATTTCCTATGCCATTTGATTTTTGTTCATGAGCTCTTTATCTATCCCTATGTCCTAAGGTTTCTACCTCCATTCTCTTTGAGATGATTTACTGTTTTAGTTTTAATATTTAAACTTTTTATCCATTTTAACTGTAGTTTTGTGCATGGTGATGGGCCTGGGTTTACATTAAGCCTTCAGAATGTGGAATGGAAGTATTTCTAGCACTATGTTATTAATGAACATGTTTGACCCTTTTGTCAAAGACAAGGTGGCTGAGTGTGCTTATAGTTTTCCCACATCTTGCAATATGTTTCATTGATACTCAGGTCCATTTTTATGCCAGTACCATGCTGATTTTACCGCAGTAGCTTTGCAGTCTAATTTCAAGTCAGTGATTGTGATATTTCATGCCTTTCCTCTGTTGCTCAGGATTGGGCTTGCTATTCTAGGTTTCTACTAGTTCCAGGTGAATTTTAAGAATGTTTTTTCTAGATCTGTGATTCCTACTAGTTGTGTTTTAATTGGGAATGCATTGAATCTGTATAATGATTTTGGGAATGTGGCCATTTTCATAATGTTGGTTCTTTCTATCCAGGAATAAGGAATATCTTTCTATTTTCTGAAATCCTCTTTGCTCTTTTTTATAAAGGTGCTATAATTCACTGTATAAATCTTTTTCTTCCTTTAGGAGGTTTATTCTTAAGTACTTCATTTATTTGGGTGTTACAGCAAAAGACACAGTTTACACAATTTCTCTCTTGGTGTGTTCATTGTGTGTATATAGAAATGTTATTGATTTTTGAATGTTAACTTTGTATCCTGCTATGCTATTAAATTTGGTTATTAAAGCTACACATCTCTTAGTGGAGTTTTTTGGGTCTTCTATGTACAGTATTATGTCATCCTCAAATAATAATAACTTCACTTCTTCCTTTTTTTTCTTATTTTTTATTTTTTTTTCTATTTTTTCTATTTTATTTTTATTTTTTTCATTTATTTTTATTTTATTAAAATACAAATGTCAATCAGACAGTTTCAAGACACCTTAACCATACACATTCGATGAATTAATACATTGCAAACTGTTTTTATAACGTTTTGGTATTGTACAAGGTGCATACATGATATTATATTTACAGATATTATTTTAGCAGATATCTCTTATCAGTGAATTAAGAGTATAGTTGCTTACTTATCTTATTTTTTTATACCTGAATTATATCAAAAATTCAATAATTATTTACCTAGTGGATGACCATAGTACTAAAAGCCGACATAATATCCTGTCCAAC
>PVKA01046530.1:0-14876 GCA_004027165.1 Ctenomys sociabilis
CTTCTGCCAGACTCTAATAACTGCCACCAGGTATGCATCACTGCAACATAAATCACGTGTCTTTCTCAAGCAAATCAAAGTTATTTGGGGGGGGCACCACATAGGTCAGGAACCAACAGCCCAGAAGTGTGGCTGAGTGGGATGGGATTAGATAGGAAACCCATTATTGGGTGTTGTCTCCTTGTGCTCACTTATGGTCCTTCTGACCCTTCTAGCCCCAGCCTCAGGGGTCTAAGGTGTGCTGTGCCAACCCCACCCCGGGGCATGCTGAGATGGAGATTGAGACTAGGTGTCATGGGGCACCTCTGTAATCCCAGCGCTTGGAAAGCTGAAAAAAGGTTCACTACAAGCCCAATCTGTGTAGTGAGACCCTGGAGACCCTGTACTAAATACAAAAAAAAATCTTTATAATTTCAATTTTTAAAATACGTTTCACATCCCAGATATTTTTTTAAAATTATGTCCCTGTGCTAGGTTCTATAACAATTATGCCTCATTATGAAGAGTAATAACTAACCTGTTGAGTAATTTGTTAATGAATTTAACTCATCACTTTTCATAGTGGATTACATAACAGTAATTTGGGAATAAAGAAGTATTTCTTTAAAGATCTAGACCCTTGTACATTGCATACTGTATTTCCTGTATTTGGCTTAAGAGTTCAAAACAAAAATTATAACATAACCAAGTTCAAAACTCTATTATGTTATGAGCAATTCCAGCCCCAAAGCCTACCCTGCTATTTCAAATAACTTTCATCCATTCAAATCTACTCAAAATCCAAGAGGTCAACAGTAAAAGACTTTAGACCCACTTAAATAGTTCCATCAGTTGAAGGACTGAAATCCGTGCTCACAATTAGAAAGGAAAAAAAAAAATCCTTGGGCCTTCAATCAGAACTTATTCACTTAATTTTACATGTTATTATAAACCTTAATTATCTGATTTTTCAGACTCACAGCTGTATAGAAGCTGTCATCAAGGAGATTGGAGTGAACAAAAGACAGGAACAATGATTTGCAAGGAGCTTCAGTCAGACAGAAAGGCAGGAACAGCAAAAGGGCTGGTCTTTGTAGAGCAGTGTGTTGTGCAGTGTTTGTGAGGGAGAATTCAGACTGTGTTGTGTACACTCTGCATCTGGAGGCACAGAAGGGGCCAGGGAGATAGCTCAGGAGAATAAGCACTTCCTCAGCAAGCGCAAGGCTTGGTCACACACACACACACACACACACACACACACACACACACACACACAGGCACAGAAGCTTGTAATATACCTTAAAAGAGTCATCTAAAATTCAGTATCACCTAGTTAAAAAAATTTTGTGCATGTGTGTGCGTGTGTGTGCGTGTGTGTGTGTGTGTGTGTATTTAGTACATTGTCTACAGGGTCTTACTATACAGATTGCACGTGTAGTAATCCTCCAGTTTTCAGCCTCCCAAGTGCTGGGATTACAGGTATGCATCACCACACCCAGCCTGGGCAGGGCTGGCCTGGCATGCTAGGGATTCAAATTAGTTTTATCACATACAGCTCTTCATGTCGCCTGTCGTTGTCATAGAGCGTTGTCCTTGAATTACTCCTGATGAATATTTTCACATCATCCCCAAAAGATAAAAGATAATATATCTTAGCCCAGTGGTGCCCCAAACCATATAGCTTGGATCCCTGTTCAGAAAATATTTTGACTCAGGATTCTTGGACCCAGGATTCTGGCAGGGATCACAAAGTATGCAGGTGCTGCTCTGATTTCCAAAGGTGTGCAAGCTGCCCAAGTGATGTTCTGTGTACCCTTCCCCGTTGGCTTCTAGAAGCTTCCAAGATCCCTGTAGCTCCACTGCACACAGAGCCCAGCGGTGGGCACAAAGTCAGACAGAGATGGGAGTTACTGATGAGGAATGGAGCTCTTCAGGCCCTGTTCAGTGCTAGCCTGCGTGTAGCTCACCACCTCAGATACCTTCCTTGTGTGAAGTCTCTCAGGGCTGCTGTAGCAGGAGAGGAGCTCATGAGCATCAACTCCAGTTCCCTTAGCACCACTGTACCTCTGAGGAGCAACAAAACTCAGACCCTCTGTGAGTTTGCTGCCAGGGCAAGGATCCAGCCAGCACACCCATGGGCAACAGGAGATGCAAGGACATGCACGCCTTTCCTGACCATTCAGAGTAGACTTGTGTTTTGGTTGCTGCCTCTGTTACTACTTCTGTACTGTTTCCTGTTCTAAATGTGTGTGATACCGCATCCCTTGCAACACAGGCTGTCTGGCAGTAGTGACAAGATGGTTGGTTTGAAGGCAAATCTAAGTAAAGACATTGGCACGTTAGCTACTTCAGTGAAAATGTGAAGAACAAAAAAAAAAAAAAAAAAAAAAAGAGGGCAACAGTGACGTCATCATTTTATCCTAAGACTTAGAGGTGTGGTCGAGCAGGAAGGAGCTGAATTTATACTGTGTACTCAAGAGTTAGCAGCACAAGATGTCATAGTTTGAGAGATGATCCCAGGCCAATGGAGGTTTGGTCGACGTGGAGCCCCATTTGCCTCGTAATGGGCATGACAGCAACGTTTGCTTTATTTCTGCATGCTCCTTTTAAGGCTGGGGAAGTCCTCGGAACAGGCCGTTAACATTTCTTTCCTATATTTTGACTTGTACGTTGTAGAAATCTGCTCTCAGGAGAAAGTGTGCCGTCTGTAAAATCGTGGTCCACACCGCCTGCATTGAGCAGCTAGAAAAGGTAAGAGAGCGCCACCTGCTGCCACATGTATTTATTGCCAGCGTCAGATCTTCATTACATTTGGGGGCCTGGTACTTACTTCCACTTGCAACTTTTCTAGACAATAATTTTCCTTTAAAAATCTAGAAGTCGAACAATATGACCAGATTAATAATTAAAAGGCAGTGTTGAAGGCTCATTTAGACTGCTTTTGTTGATGCATGTCTTGATAAGTGTTGAGTTTTGAGGAAAATGCTAAAACCAGATCCTGCTTTGCACGGATTCTCTTCCAATACAATTTCTGCTTTTGAACAAGGTGTTTCTTTAAGAAAACAGTTCCAGGGAGCAGCGAGAGAGCTCAATGGTCTAAAGCGCCTGCTTAGGTAGCTTAGGCACGTGCAGGGAACTGCGGCTGGAACCCCAGCACCACATGCTGCGCCTGCCCCCCCAGAATCCATAGGAATCCAAGGATTCCTGCCCTCAGGGAGGGTTGGGCCAGCCCCTGCCCAAGAGAAAACAGTGCTAGACACTTTGATCTTAAGGCCATCATTTACATGTGCCTTCCTTTAGGAGTTGATCTCTTGTTTAAGTGGCTGCCAGGCCTAAAGCAGAACCTGAAAGCGGCTGTCGGCCACTTCTGTGGCTTCCTGTGCAGTGTCTATGTTTGAATGTGTGGCTGGGCTGGAAGCCACTTCCTCAGGGTGCCTCGCCCCTGAAGACACAGGCTCTGCAGAGTCCATCTCATCCCTGGCTAGGGCAAGGGAAGGCGCCACTAGACAGTGCACTGTCCTCTGTCTCGGACCTCTGCTTCAGGGCCACACATAATTGTCTGTGCCCTGTCTGGGCTCCTGAGCTGCCACGCACAAATGGGGATGTGTTCCAACATTTTAGTTCCATGACCTGTGGTTGAGTCCTCCATTCATGCCTTTGCCCTGACACCCTGAAGCTGTTGGACACTGATATCTTGAGACAGTGACTACTCAAATGTACCTTAATGCTCTGGACCCACTTATCTTCTCCTTCATTCTATGCTTGTTTCGTTTTATCCGGCATGAGCGAAGATGCAGATTCCCAACCAGGAGGTCTTCCTTTCAAAAGGCAGGACTGAATCCTTAACGAAGAACACTTCGGGATAATATGAGTAATTCTCATCTACTTAACACTTCTCAGGTTTAGACTTTCAAGTTTCAAAATCTGAAGCCCAGCTGAATGGCTTCAGCTGGCACATAGTTTTCTGACTCTTTCTTACTTCAGTTTATCTACATGTCAGCCTAAATGCATTATTATTTACACATACCCTGATTTCATCACTAAGAATGCAAGGATGTGGATTTAGATGTGAAGTCATTTGAACTCCCTATTGACTCTTTCATGATGATTTCAAAACACTAGCAATAAGGTGAATTGGTTTCCTATTGTTTGGGCATTATTGTCTCACTGTCTGTTACTCTTGAGTTTTTCAGCCAGATCTACTATGATGCTTATCTCTAATGTATCTTTCTTTTTATACAACAGATTAATTTCAGATGTAAACCAACATTTCGGGAAGGGGGCTCGAGATCACCAAGAGAAGTAAGTATTTCTGGACTATTTTGGTTGCCCCCTTGGATTCCTATGGATTCGGGGGTCTTGTAGGCATCCAGGATTCACTGGAGAGTCAGAAATACATTCTGCGGTGGGCAGCTCCACACGAGTCTCTGGTGGAGCCCTCAGTCACTCCCGTGTTTGCACCCAGCGCTCTGCTCTGCCCTGCTCATGGCGTCCCCGTGGTAGGAGCCACGAGCTCATGACTGAAACAGACACTGAAGAGGAGCAGAGGCGGAGGGATGAGGAGACCACGCCCTTGTGTTGTTTCCTTGGCTAATCACTGCAGTTTCTCAAATTTGAGTGTGTATCGATTATACTGAAAGCTTCATAATTACTGCTTACTCATAAGAATGCTAAAGTTGGGCTCTTTTGTCTCAGAGCCAGTCCTGATGCAGTGTGACTGGGGACCTCTCGTCCAATCTAAGTAACAGAGTTTTAAGGCGTTAAATAGATAACTGCATAGATAGGGAGACTTACATTCAGTAGTCATTCCCTGACCTCACAGTCTAGTGATGATGATAAACAAGTTGGAAACTAGAATTCAGAGCAGCTGGTGCCATTTGTGTGGTAGCAGAGGGTTCATAGCAGTGGGCGGCATGTGAACATACTGATTTGTTCGGCTTTCGCTCAGAGGAGACACCAAGCTCAGTTACTGGGAGGTGTTAGGGAAGGTCAGAGTGGTTCTCAGTCCCTCAAGGTATTCTCTGGGATCTAGTTCTAGGCCAGAATTGTGGTCCACGGTTAGCAAGACAGAAGCTCATCCAGGGCAGATCTTGGCCTTCCTAGAGTGGAGTTAGCCTGCCCTGGCCCTCCCACTGTGCGTCACCCTTTACCATCTCATGGGGAACGCTCCTTGGGAGAAAGCCTGCTGAGAAAATTTTGATTAGTGGACATTAGTGATGTGTTCTTATGGCGGAGTTTATAGATTTCCTGCTGAGAGTCCTTCAGTTTTATTTCTACTCCTCTGTATTAGATGTATAATTGAATTCCAGGGGTCTGGGGGAGGAGGGTAGGATTCCCTTAGATCTTCTGCGCCTCTTTACTTCCTAGTGAGATCAGTTCCAGTTGCACTTATAGATATACCCCTTGGGAAACTTCCCAGCAGGTGCATGCCTCACACCAGCTTCTTATAGTAGCAAACAGGAGTGAGAAGAAAGGGGTTGTGAAATCCTAGACAGAACTTAAGGTGCAAACAGGCAGAGTGAGAGATGCTGGTGAATAAGGAATATGATTTATGGATGCACAAGGGCCAGACCCAAGGGCCCCTGAGCACCATGGTGTGCTGTTGTCATCAGGGAAATCAGGAAGGGGCATTTAGTTGTTTTTAGTAAAGTGCACATGTTGAATGCAACATAGACAGAGAATCCTGGAGTTCTACAGTAGCACTGTTGGAGGTGTGGAGACAACAGAGAAGGTGTTGGCAGTAATCTAAGATGACAAGAATGATAACTTGGACCAAGAGTAACATGGGTGGGAGATAAAAGTTTGAAGAAAACAACCTTGACAAGGTGTAGCAATTGATAGGATTTGGGGACATGAAGGAAAAGGTCTTTTGTATATTCAGTGTTGGAAAACGACTTTATTTGAGGATGGGGTGAGGAGGTGTTGAGTTAAGTTGTAGAACTACCAGGTTTGAGGTGGCTGCACCCCCAAATAAAGATGACCAAGAGAAAGCTGGTTAGGAATACGAGTTTGTAGGTTACCAGACAAAAGAGCCAGAGTTCAGACATTCGCTAATTGGTGGCATTTGCAGATGGTAAGGAGAGCTGTGAGCTACCTGAATGTGTAGATTAGGAGCAAAAGATGTGTGGGTGCAGAGAAAATCACACACATTTAAAAGATAGTCAGTAATAGGCTTGGAGCAGTGGTGCAGCCTCTAGTCTCAGCTACTCAGGAGGCTGAGGCAGGAGGATCCTTTGAGTCCAGGAACTTCATTCAGGTTAGCCTAGACAATATGCCAGACCTTGATTTTCAAAATAGGAAACTTTAAAAAGACTCTGAAAAAGAAAGATTTCATTGATGCTGCTGAATTTAAGAGGATTGAAAGAAAAAGTTGAATGGATAGGGTGGAGTCAGAGACTGTGGACAGAAGAGAAGGTATTTACGCCATGCACTGCCTTCCTCTAGTATTTGTAGATGTGACCACACGGGGAGTGTCCTTCATGCTACCCCATACACACACAGGTCCTGGCCACCAGATCACTCAGTGGTGGCTCAGAAAGAAGGAGAAGGGATTGTGATGTGTTCTTACGGTGAGGTTTATAGATTCTCTGCTAAGAGGTCCTGCAATTTTAGTTCCCCTCCTCTCTTTGCATAGATGGATAATTAAATTCCAGGGGGTGGGGGGAGATTCCCTTAGATTTTCTGCTCCTTTTCTCTGAAACTAGTTCTTCCATGTGGCCTCTCGACCATGTGGTCTTCCTTTGTCTTCATCCTACAACTCAGCATTCTTCCTTTTCCTACATTTTCTCACATTCCCATCCCACCCCATCCAGATTATATCTGTCAGCATAAGCATGCTATCGTAGCTTCTGTCTTAGAAAGACAGAGTGTGCTTCACTTTTGCGTGAATCCTCAGCTTTGTGTTCAGTGCTGAACTTCCAAGGAAGTGTCATGCATTGAAATTATTTTTGGTACGTCCTCTTCTGATGCTTTGAACCTGTTTGGGGCTGGCTTTTACTCTCCATTCACTGAAATTGCCTGTTTATTGTTACAATTGATGCCCTCAGTGCCAAAGGCAGAAGATATCATTCTTTGCTGTTTCAGAAGTACTCAATATATTCATATTCTATTCTACTGGAGATGGTCTCTGCTGTCAACCACTGCTGTCACTCTTGCCTGCATTTCCAGCGCTCTGGAAAGCCCTTTCTGCATGCTCACGCTGCACATCCTTGACCTGCTTCATAACCTGCTGGGCTAGGAGCTTTTCTGTGCTCTGTCTTCTCTGCCAGCTCTTGTTTATAGCGCTGACCCCTCCTGACTTTGCATTTCCGGTCTTCGTTCCTTGAGGTTCCATATGATGCATCCCTGGGATGTATCATTGCCATCTCAAGTCAAATGCATAGAAAAGGGACGCTCTTTGGTCAACCACATTTCCTCTGCTTTTGTGCCTCATAAAAATGCACTTCTCAGTTGGAACAACTGCGGGTCATACTGATTTCTACTCTTGCATTCCTTGCACCTCCAGTTCATGTGCCTTTCCTGTTGATTTTTAATCTGTAAAGTGTTTTTCGCAATTCATGCACTTATCTCAAGTTATGTTATCAGTACTAAGGTACAGTGACTTTGCACCTGTGACCTGTAGCAGCTTCTCCATATTCTGTTTCTCCTTCCAGCTTACCCAGGATTTAAGGATGTGATCTTTTAGATGAAAGTTACATTACGTTTTCCATCTTGAAACTCTCCAGTGATTTCTTCCGCACAGAGGCCCTTCGTCTAGTTAGAGAGGACCTGGGTGGCCTGACCACTGTCTGCCTTTCCTACTCCATCTGGCTCTAACCGGAGGTTGTCAGCTCTGAGGGCACATCCCAAGATACGCCCCAGCCTTGAATATTTGTGTATTTGATTGGTATATTGAAAATTTCTTGGCATGACTATTTTTTTCCAGTCAGGCTGAAGTCCCAGGGATTGAACGCTAGACCTTGTGCTTGCCAGGTAGACTTTTAAGTGCTGCACTATCTCCCTAGCCCAGGCTATAGCTTAAATATCATTCACTCAGAGGTTGTCTTAGCCCATGTTTTTATCTCAAAATACCCTAGTTGGGGTGGCTTGTAAACAAGAGAAATTTGTCTTTCACAGTTCTGGCTGCTGAGGACCCCAGGTCAGGGGCCCAGCCTGGTTTGGCTGTGGGAGGAGCCCCTCCCGTGCTGCAGACTTCTCCACAGGGATGAAGGAGGGCAAGAGATTCCTCTGGAGCACTCCACCCCCTTTTTGTACCAGAAATTGAACTCAGGACTTCACTATTTCCAGGCAGGTGGTGTGCCACTGAACTACATCTCTGGCCCCCTTGAAGTCCCTTTTATAAGATGCTAATCCTACTAGTGAGGGCTCCAACCTCCTGACCTAGTTGCCTCTGAAAGTCCCATAGCCAATCACACTGCATTGTGGGTTAGTATTTCGCATAGGAGTTTGGTGGTGACACAGACCCTAGTCTATTGTAGAGTTCTTCCTCACCTGTAAATACACACCACATTGCTGTCTGTCAGCGCACCTTGCTATGCCCCCTTTGGGTCCACTTGCACACTGTGAATATTTATGAATATTACTGTTCACTGGCCTAACAGTGTCTTCCCCCTTTAGCGTAAGGTTTGGGAGTTTTGCTGTGGAATTTGGCCCTGTTTAATTGTCCAAGACAAAGGCAGTGAACATCCACTGTCTGCATACCTTTCTAAGAGGCTGAATTTCTTCCAGAATGCCTGAGAACTCTTGGCCTAAGAGGATATTTTGAAGATGAATTTTATGGCTGAGGATGACTGATTTGAGGTTCTTAATTAGAGATTTTTCACAGGTTACTCAGTGTAAATGATGGGGCATTCATTAACTTGGCCTAGGTTTGCATTCCAACTCTGCTTCTCTCTCTCAGGGTGGTCAGAATTTCAAGTGCAACAACTACTGTTTCCTGTGTCTCATGGCTGCACAGGACTTGAACTTAGTAACTTTTTAACAGATACTTGGAGGACTGCATCATCTAACATGAGCTCAGTTTTCTTACTTGTAAACTGTAAAGGCTGGGTTATGTTGTCTAAGAGCCTTTCAAACATTCTATGAATAACATTTCAAATTAAGTTGAGTACTGGAAAATAACTGAGCCATTTTGCTAGGTATTTATAATTAATATAAATACTGAGTATAAACCCTGAAATGATATATCGCTGGTTAAAACCCAGAAGATACTGTCTTTTCCTTACTTGATTATGAATAATTCAAGAATTATTGATGAACAATGAAAAGATATTACGGTTTTCGAAGCCTTGCTTTGCTATCTTGAGAACTATGAATCAACACTCACATTTGTAGTATAAGAATCCCAAATCTAATATTAATTTAACAATTTAGGGGTAATGAATAATGATCAGTAGAACAGTGTGAAAAACCTAATCTTGGTTCAACTAGTTAGGAGCTATGAAAAATGGCCAAAAGGAGGAAGTGTGAAAAATCTAATTTCACTCCAGTAATTTAAGACCCATAAATAATGGTCAAAAGAAAACAGTGTATCAAATTAAACTGCTCATGAATAAGGATTAGAAAACAGTAGCAACCTAAGGTAACAACTTTCCTTTCCTTACAGATGAAGGCAATTGATGACCCTCCCTCTCTCAAATACTAGCCTCATGATTTAACTGTCAAAGAAATAAGGTTGAGAATTCCATTCAGTCCACCTTATATTTGTGGCATATTTATTTTCTTTCTTTTTGTTAGAGTATATTTGCCATGATACAATCAACTTGGGCAATTGATGCATATACATATTGTGTGATCACATTATTGTTTTAAACCATACAAAAATGTATTTATTTATTAAGCCAAGGAAACATTCTGAATGATGGGTGCTTGGCATGTCCATAATCTAAAACTATAGATTATGGACATACAGTTGCTATGTTTGCTAAGTTACTTTCTTCCATAATAAAAGTACTTAAATAATTTTTGTGCAAATTACTTTATCTGTGCCTTGGTTTTCTAGCTTTCCTGCTTACTTTATAGAAAGAATAAAAGTAGGAGCCGGTGAGATGGCTTGGTAGAACAAGCGCTTCCCTGGCAAGCGCAAAGGTCTGAGTTCAATCCCCAGTTCCAGCACAAACAAATATATCAATAAAAATTAAAAGAAATCAGAAAGAATAAAAGTAAAGATGTTTAATGACTATTAGATATTACTATCTAAATAAAATTATTAAATGTTATCTCTTATTTCCCATGTAAACTAACTTACATGGAACTATAAATATGTTTGCCAAAATATATGTCACAGCAAAAATGATTAATTCAGTCATCTAATTTCTAAATAACTGTTGATTTGTGAAAATTGTTGGCTTCATCTTCTGAGTAGACCTGGCACTAGCTCCAGGATCCTGTGAGTCAGCGTGATTTCTCGCAGGTAATTACGTCCAGTTCTTCAAGGATTTTCCTTCTTAAACTGATAGTCACTGGGTGATTTATAACCCTAATAAATGCAGAATTTCTTTCAGTGCTATTGTTCATTCTTGCTCAATTTCTTCTAACCTAAGAGTAAGTGTGGTAACCCTTCTAATTACTGTGTGACATTTTTACAGACTCAGTGTTTTCATTCCTGCCTGTCAATGGACTCCTTTATTGGCATGCCTTGTTGAAGTAGCTCAAGCGAGATTGTTCAGAGAAGAGCGGAGGCATTAGGGACACAGCTGACGGGACACAGGCTGCTGCTTTGATGTGACTTTCTGTGCTTTGGTTTCCTCATCTGGTAAATGCGGGTGATAATGCCACCCAGAGTCAAACTCTCTGAGGAGTTGCCCTATAATGCTTTTTTTTTTTTTTTTTTTTTGAGACAAGATCTTGCTGAGTCACTAAGTTGCCTAGGTTGGGCTCAAACCTTCTGTCTTCCTATCTCAGCCTCGCAGAGCCGGAATTACAGGAACACACCACAGTGTCTGGCTGAGCCGCCTTCCAATAATGTGAATTCTGATGCTCTGTGGTTGGCAGATCACTACTGTCCTCCCTACCCTAATTCTTAAGCAAGCCCTGAGTAAAGTCCTTGTCTTACCACTAAAGTAGGAGATCAAGGTGCTCATCTTCATCTGCAGAGTGAGGGCAGGGAGGGTCCAGCGTCCCCCTCCCTAGAGCTCTTACACTCCAGCTGGGCCTGCTGCTGACAGCAGAGGAGGCTCCTGGAATGGCAGTCACTGTCTCAAAAGCCAGAGAGATCCATCATGGCCAAGTGGACATGCAAGGTTACACACACAAGCACTCCAGGTGGGCCAGCCCAGTCTCCAGAGGCGCTTGAAGGAATCAGTGGCCCTGGCCAGGGGACAGTGAACCCACCAGCCAGGGTCCTGGAGGTGTGATGTGTCAGAAATGTGCATTCCTGCTGTTCAATGAGGAGGAGGAGCCTTGGTCTCCAGTGCCAAAGGGGTGCAGCAAGGAGGTTGCCATGGCAGCCAAGGAGGAGTGGGGCGGGCACAGAACACTGAAGCGTACCACACAATGTACGAATAGCTCAACCCTTGAAGAACTCCTAAGACTTCATCCACATATTGCTACTGCATGGCTCCGCTAGTCACTAAAACTCTCATGAAGATTAAAAACATTGTTATGCATAAAAGACACTTAAAAGTGCCTGGGAGTACTATTATTCTTGTTATTATTAGCTTCTTTATTAGCACAGATGAAACTGTTTTCTTAAAGAATGACAGTGGGCAAAGCAAGATGAAAATCAGGCTAATTTGTGGGGACCTTTATGCTTCTTCATATCTTATTATAGCTGAAAGACCATATCCCCCCAGGGTTTTTCTTTTGTTTTGGTGTGAGTTGATTTGACATTATTCAGAGAAACCGAGACTGCCTTTTGGCATTAATAATGCTAATGCTTGCTGGGGGATTCATGTCAGTATGATTTTCATGCCTGGATATAATGTTTTTTTCTTTACTCAACACTGTCCTTAAAAAGCCACACATGTAGAAGGGACTTAATAAATATTTGTTGAATGACTCAGTGTTTACTAAGGGCCTGTTACGACTGGATGCTACAATAGACACGCTTGTATGAAGTCAAGTGTGTTAATTCAGAAAAGGGCAAGAGAAAAGTAGGTTGGATTATATGTATATTGGCCTAAGGGAGATGCCTTGTGCTTAGGTATTAATTAGGTCTACTTACACTTACCTTGAAAATAGTGTTCTTTATGAGCAAGGGGAGAGGACCGTGGTGGGGGCTGGTGACAAGAGAGGGAGAAGAGAGAAGAAACCCAGAGCAGAGTAAAATCCAGCTCCAGGTTTCTGAATCAATGTGTCACACATTGCTATAAGCCTAGTGTCCTGGAAAACAAGCTTTCATTTTTCTGTCTCAGTCTGGAGCTCGCATCCTGATTCCTTGCAGGAGCGATTCCACAGGCAGTAGGAAAGACTGTGAGACTGCAACATGTACTTAAACTTTTGTTTGTAAAGGCAGTTAAGTCATCCCAGGAACAACGGATGGACCCTCCAGTTACATGAAATCTTTGTTTTCTGAAAGGTCATGGCTCCATTTGTATTTTTGTCTTATTCTTCCAATTGGATATATAATGTTCCGAGTTCTTGTATTTGGAAGCTGGAAGAAGGACCCCGGACTTTGAAATAGTGCCTTAGTTTCACTGTTTTGTTCCTTTGTGTTTGGTTTTTAAATTAAAGCTATATGAAGCTTGTGGATTAAACAATAAATTTCTAAATTTAAAAATTATTTATAAAACAGTGCTCTTTCTTCTCAGGTGGCCTAAGAGCTGGTGGTGCCAGGGCTGCCTTCCTCTCTGTCCCAAGGGTGATTCTTTGCTTGAAAGGACTGGAGCTGTCTAGCGAGGCTGCCTGGGGATTCAACAGTCTCGTTATGAAACCATCATCCGTGGACCCACATCTCTTGCCTCTGACACCACTTTTCTCTGCTTTTCTCCTCCTTAACTTCATCTAGTCAAACATTTTCCAGTCATTGTCTGGCAGAAAGATGTTTCCAGGTCACTGTCTTGTCTCTTCCTGAGAATTGAAATTCCATCTAGTTAGCGTTTAGAACAGCGCCCGCCTGCCGCGGGAGGTAGTAAACACATGCGTTCACTTGAATCAGATGTTGCCCTCCCAGCTCCTTTCCTGCACCTTTTCACTTCTCCCTCGGTATTTTTTTTAACCTGCTTCTGGTACCTCCCAGCCCACAGTCCTTTACCCTCCACAGATCTGTACCAAGTTTTACTGACAAGACTGGAAAGTAAACAGCTGGTATGGCCTCTTGCCTCTAGGCAGGCAGCAGAGAAAGGCAGCAGAGACAGAACCTATAACTGTGGGACTTCGCCAAGGATAGAGGAATTAACTTTTTTTTTTTTTTTTCTGAGTGAATCCATGCTTATTGTTAAAGAAGTTATAAATACACAGTTTTGCTCTTGGGCTTTTTTGGACATGAATCATGGCTTATGTAAATCTATAATCTTAAAACATTACAAAGTTAATATTGAGGTCTGCAGATTAAAACATTTTCCTTTAACTTTGTTTTTCCACAGAATTTTGTGCGTCATCACTGGGTGCACAGGCGCCGGCAGGAGGGGAAGTGTAAGCAGTGTGGTAAGGTAAGGGCCCGGCCACCCACCTCGCAGGAGTCTGCTCTGGCCTTCTTGGGAATGAGCTAGAGGACTCCTGTCCCTAAACCTGTCCCTCCATGCATCAGTTCTTTTCTGAAAGGCATTATTTCACCAAATCCCCTTTTCATAAGAAGTAATTTTTTTTTTGGTACTTGAGATTTGAACTCAGGTCTTTATGCTTGCCAGGCAGATGCTGCATTTAGAAGTGCTTCGATTGTTCTCAAAATGTATCGCAGGGGGCAGTTGTCTTAGTAATTGACACCTCTTGACAGTCTTACAGAAAATTTTATTGATTGTTGAGTTTTGGCACATGTGTTTTCCTACTTTGTTCGACTCCTTTGTGGGGAACCTTGGCCCACATTTGATCAGTCCTAGTGATGTGGAGCAGTCCTACTTCTGCTGATGTATAATGGTCAGCGTTTATCCTCCCAGCATAACACGGGGCAAAGCCACTCGGAAGACAATGTGGCCAGAATCCAGAAGCACCTTTCTCTCTCCAAACCTTTCCAGTTTCTGGGCAGAGAAGTTTTCATCATGGCTGATACTTTGGTGTGTGTTTCCTTTCCTTTTGCTTAAGCTCCTCCAGGAGGTAGTAGGAAAAGTGAGGAGGGAATGGATTGGGGCGCGATGACTAGAAGTTTAACTTCTCTGCATTTTGCATTTATTGATTTAGCTGAAACCTTTTGCCAGTGTCCAGAGATCAACTTCTAAGAATCTTAGGGTCTGCTGGGAAAGTTAGATCGGTGATGAGTCACATTATCGATGGCTTTTTAAAATGATCATGTGAGTCCTTTGCATTAAGCTTTAAGATAAGCTGACAAACACGGAGCTTTTAATCATGGAGGGATCCAGAGAAACTTAGGCAGTCTGGGGTAGAGTTGTGAGTGGTAAATGAAAATTGGAGACATTGCATTGATTTTGCTGTGTGCCTTGTTCCTGGGAAGAAAAATACAATGGTGGCTGGACTCAAGAAGAAAAATACAATTGTTACCAGCTCACAAGAGCTAAGTCTTGGAAATAGCTTCTCTGTCCATCAACAGATAAATGTGTGAAGGTGTGGTGCTCATACTCGATGAAGTCCTGCACCACCATAAAGAAGGGCAAATTTGGCTCATTTGTAGGAAAGTGGACGCACCTGGAGAGCATAGTGCTAAATAACATACATAAGACACAGAAGCTGAAATAGTGCATGGGTTGTTTCATACAAGAAATACCAAAGAACCATTTAAAGAGCAACAGGATAGGGGAGAAGAAGCGGGGAGGGGGTAGACTTTTGGAGATGGGAAGCACTTCCAA
>PVKA01046531.1:0-14859 GCA_004027165.1 Ctenomys sociabilis
ATATGAATATAAGTTTCTTGATTTTGGCACAGAATGAACTATGACTGATCTGTAAATTCTTTCTTCTTCATTTTGTTTGGACAATTTTTATTATTATATTCATATGTGTTTGTAATATATTCATTGTAGTTTATTTACAATGTGCAAAATATTATTAATCTCATGCTATGTATTCATTCCAGAAATATTTTTTAAAATTCACTCTGTATATTATATCATTCATATTTCAATAATTGTCTACAATTTTAATATGCTATATAATTATTGATTTTCAATAAAGTTAATGAGAAAAAAATCTTGAGCAATACAATAATAGGCCATGAAATTGAAGAAGTAATTTAAAGACTATGAAGAAAAGCTCAAAATCTGATTTTATGGGAATTTCAAGTTTTATAGGAACCTCAGGCAAGATCTAGCTCTACCACTCCTAAAACTTTTTAGGGACATTGATAGGAAAGGAATACTTCCAAAAGCATTCTCAGAAGCTAAGTTTATCCTAGTCCTCAAACCAGACAAAGACTCAGGCAAACTGTAGTACTATGTTCAATCTCTCTAATGAACACAGATATAAAATCATTAAAAGAAATACTGGCAAGAAAAATATAGAAATCCATCCAATAGATCATAGAACATGAACAAGAAGGCTTTATCCCATGAATGCAAAGATGGTTGAACATATACAAATCAATAAATGTACTTCATCAAAAAAAACAAAATGTCACATAACCATGTCACTGAATGAAGACAAAGTCCTTTGACAATATCCAGTCTTATTCATGACAAAAGCCTTGAAGAGATGGACATTTATGAAATTTATCTCAATCCTATAAATTCCACTTCTGATCAACTTACTGCCAAAAGTAAATACTTTCCTTTGAAAATCAGGAGCATGATAAGGGTGCCACTGTCACTACCCCTCTTCAACATAGTCCTTGAAACATTAGCCTGAGCAATTAGCTAAGGGAAATAAAAAGTACATATTGGGGAAAATGAGGAGTAACTATTATTACAAATGGATGACAGGACCCTATACTCAAAAGATCCAAAAATCCTACCTAAACACTTCTAGAATTAATAACCAAATTAAGAAATATAACAGGATACAAAATAAGAGCACAAAAATTAACATGCGCACTAGAGGAAAGCCAGCCTCTTTAATAAATGGTCTGGGACACTGGATGCCCACATGCAGCAGGAGGACTCCAGATTCATATACCTCACCATGCAGTAGACTGAAACCAAAATGTATCAGAAACCTAAATGTTAAAACAGAAACACTGAAAAGAGGTAAAATTCTTGAAGATGTAAATGTACACAAGGACTTTCTGAACACAATCCAAGTGGTACAAGAAATAATACTGAAAATCAACAAACAGATGATATAAACTTAAAAAGTTTCCTCACCAAAGAACATCACAGAGTGGAGAGAAAATGTACATAATGGGAAATATTTGCCAGCTATTTCTCAGACAAAGGACTGACCTCTCTATAAAGAAATCAAAAATTAGACTCCCCAATATAAAGCATTCCATCAAAATACTGGGAATTGAAATGAATAGAATTTTTCTCAGAAAAAGCAGATACAGGCAATAAGTACCAGAAAAAATACTCAGCATTGCTGGCTGTTAGATAAATGCGAATTCAAATTCAAATACCATCTTACTGTAGAAAGAATGGCTATCATTAGAAAATCTAATAATAGTAGTTGCTGGAAAAAAAGTTCTGGGAAGGAAAAATAGTTTTTCTACATTATTAGTGGGAGTGTAAACTAGTACAACCATTATGGAAATCAAGGTGGAAATTATTCAAAAAATGTTAAACAACAGAAATTCCTTTTAACCAGCTATCATCCTTCTAGATATCTTTCCAAGAGTTCAAATTATCTGACTATAGGGATACACATATATCTGTTTGAAATTTAAAATAGCCAGGTCATAGAGACAGCATATATACTCATCAACATATGGATGGATAAGGAAAACAGGTAGTGCTAGTACACAGTAGAGTACTACTCTGCCATAAAGAAAGATTACTCATTCATGGACAAATAGCTGTACCTTTAGACCATAATGTTAAGTCAAATAAGTCGGACATGTAAGTTTAAATATTGCATTGTTTCTTTTACATGATAAACTGACTTTCTATCACTCTGTCTCTCTCTGTCTCTGTCTCTGTTTCTCTCTCCTTCCTTCCTTCCCTCCATTCCCCAATCCCTCTCTCCTCTATAGACATAATCAAAATTGAAGTTACATAAATAAGAAGTAGAGGAAAATTAAAATAACTTCCAGATTTTGTACACCATTGTTTCAATAATAGCTGAGTATAAATGCTAATTTGACTCATATATATTACTGGAAAATGAAGTTGCATATCACCCGTTTACTGCTTTTTTGTAAGAGTGTAACTACTCTTAAGGTTATGATACACAGTATATTAACTCTCTTATTCTCTTATTGTTTTGTTATAAAATTTTTATAAAATAAAAAGTATAGAACTAAACAATTATCAAAACATAAAATTCAAAAAGTTTCACGTATTCCAGTCTGACAAGTCTCTCATCGATAAAGGTGTCAAATAAACCAATAAAATGCTTTATCAAAGACATGAAAGTTTCTATTTAATCACACCCTAAGATATGACAGGAGGCTGACTTCTAAATAAGAATGAATACCCATGGTTGTTGGAAAATCGCAGTTTCCTGTTCTGTCTAAGGTGTTTGATATTCAGATAGTGACGTTAAGCCCAACTGCCTTTGATGCAGGAGAATAATATCATTAAGATTCTTTTCTGGATGTTTAACAATTAAAGTTTGCAGACAAAAAATTAGAGTAATAGAGGGCCTACAAGGATAGCCAATATTTTGGCCCTAGCTCTCCAAGGTCAGTGAGGACTCAGGACGTAAGAGAACCTGTATTGTGACATCCTGTAACTAAGTGGTGTCCCAAATTTTTTAAGCAAGGAGATTATGGGGCCACAGAGGAAAGTGACTGATAATGCACAGTGTGCCTACGGAGAGTCACATGGAGAGAAAACATTCTCTCAGGCTTTCACAGAGAGCAAATTGGTGAAGCAATGGCCATGACTCATCCACAAGGCTGACACTGACAAAGGATCTACAAACTGCTACATATGGTTTCAGGGAAAGTCCTGAGGGGATTTGACTGACCTTGTCAGATATGAAAGTTACATTTTTAGTTAAATAGGTCTTGCTTTAACTTGGTCTTAACCATCCAACAGAAAAGTGTAACCATGAGGTATAAAAAGTAAAGTCATATTAATATGCTGAGCCATAAATAAAAATATGCTCAAGTCAATAACTTCTGACAATTGCCAGTTCTGATGATAAACTACTACTATTATGGACTATTGGGCTATATTGGGTTATCTTGCTGAATTCAAGTACCTACAGTATTTGAACTGGCATCAAGTATGAAAAGGTCCTTTAAAGACTTCTCCAAATACAGCTTCTCTATCAGCAATGGGACATCCATCTCTGACAAAGCAAAACAAAAAAGGGGGATATAAATAAAGGACTGTTTTGTAGTGAAAAAATATATATGCATATACAAAATAGGATAGATATACAGCTATTTTCTCTTACTTCAATGAGAAGAAGGGTTTGTGATAATTTCCTTTAGACAAAATATCATGTCTACATCTGTCCTCTGAATAACCACTAATAAGACAATATACAACATATTAATTATTGTAACTGTCTGACTAACCTGTTTTGAAACTGTTTCACTGCTACTTTATTGTCTCATTAAAATGAATAAAAAGTAAAACTGGGCAATGAAACAGAAAAAAAACAGAATGAACCTTAGAAAAAGTCGACATTTTGTTACTGAATGCCTTTCACTAACTGCTTCATTTACAAAGCAGTTCAGATCCTAGTGGGATCCGAGTAATGATCACTCTGCTTTGAGAGAAATGGAGTTGCAAATTAATTTCTCTTATAATAATGCTCATTTCAAAATGCAAAGAGCTCACCATGTTCAGAAGTGGCTGTGAAATTTCTCCTTTGATAATGGTGCTATCAGGATTAGACTGCTTTGACTGATAACTTCCAAAAATTTCAATATCATGAATGTTTACAACTCAGACACACAATGTTATAGGTAAGGCAATTGTTTAATTAACTATAGGATGTTAAGTGGAGGAAACCAAAGAGAGAGTCTTCTTGGCACTTAGACACTCACTGCAGCAGCTGAGCTGCCCTCACAACCCCAGAGCTCACCTGCTGTGGCACAGGCTGAGCCACAGCCTGTGAGCAGGCTGTAATGAGTTCTCAGAACCCTGTTAAGAGAAAGGGCCATTTTCACAGACCATGTGCATTTCAAATGATGGAGTTGAATGCACACTTCACAAATGAAGAGATGCAAATGGCAAGTAAATTTATGAAGAAACGTTCAACATCACTGGTCATTTGAGAGCAAATCAAAGCAACACTAAGATACCCTCTCATGCCAGAAAGAATGGCTGGCATCAAGAAGTCAACCAATAACAAATGCTGTAGAGGCTGTGGGGTAAAATGAACACTCCTCCATTGTGGGTGGGAGTGCAGGCTGTTGCAACCGCTATGAAAATCAGTATGGAGATTCCTCAAAAACCTCGGATTGGAGGTGCCATTCAAGCTATCTTTTCCACGCCTAGGTATTTTTTCAAAAGAATTAAAAACCTCATACAACAATGATATATGTACACCCATGTTTATAACAGCACAATTAGTCATAGCTCAATCTTAGAAACGACCCAAATGCCCATTAACTAAGAAAGGGATAAAAAAGATGTGATTTTTACACAGTGGAGTATTATTCTGATATAAAAAAGACAAATTCAAGGCTTTTGTAGATAAATCAGTGCAGCTTGAAACTATAATGGTAATTGAAATAAATCAGATCCGTAAATGCAAGCAGCATACTATCTCACTAGTGTGAGAACCTGAAAGAGCAATGAAAATCTGAAAGTTTCAACAGACACTGTGAAAGAGAAAGTAATTGTTCAAAGGGAAGGAAAAACTGGGATGAGGAAAAGGACAAATGAAAGAAAGGAAAAAGATATACTTAGGTATATCTGCTGAATAATTTGAATAATTGTATTGCTGATTCCTGCCAGTCTTTTGAAAAGAACAGTTAATACTTTTTTTTAATGTATTTAGTACAGGGCCTACAGGGTCTCATCACACAGATTGTACTCGTAGTGATCCTCCTGTTTTCAGCCTCTCAGCTGGGATCGCAGGCGTGCACCACCATGCCCAATATCAATCGCTATCTCAGTGTGCCCTGGGAGCGGCACTGGCACAGCAGGCCACAGTTGAGCCCTGGTCCCTGCTGCTGCCTCAGAAGGCATTTTAACCTACTGAGCTATCTGGCTGGAGATCCCTTGTTTTAACTGATTTTTTTTCTTCCTCTTTTGAATTTCTTATAACTTCTTTGTTATTGTTTTATTTTCTTTAAATGAATCTTGCATGTTTATATCTAGTAATCTTTTTTATTTTTTTCTTTATTTTAGGGAAGAGGCTACAGGGTGTTCAGGGTCTCGCTCAGTGACTCTCCTGTTTACAGCTTCCCAAGTGCTGGGATTACAGGTGCGCACTGCCACACCCAGTCTCCATCTTTATCTCAGTGCATCCTGGGGGCAGGACCAGCACTATATCTGCTACTCTGAACAACGAATTTGAACACAGCATTAGGTAATACAGCAACCATTGTTGAATTCCTATTATTTTGTTTAGTCAAATCTTGTATCATTTCTAGTGCTGTTTTCTTCACTACTTTACAAATTAAAAAAAAAGATATTTAAAAGAAAAGCAAAGAAACATGTGCACTAACTAATGCATGCCTAGAAGTCAAGAGGACCAGGAATGAGCCCATTGCATTCAGGAGACAGATGAAGGTATTGAAGAAGAACAAAGTCTCATGCGTGAGTGGCTCTTCTAAGAGTCACATCAGGTTTTGATGGCAATTGGTAACTCTCTCTGATATGTCTGATCTGCCTTTGACCCACTGACAGCTCACACCACGTGTGTCTGTGTGTTTTTGCCTTGGCTCATTGCTCTAGAAGACTTCAAAAAAATACACACTTAGAAAGAAAACCTTACAAACTGCTGTGAAATTTCCCACCCTGTCCAGGACTTTGCATGAGATTCAAGAGGACCTCAGATATAGAAGGGGTTCTGAAATTACAGACTGAGAGTCTTAATTATACTGTGCACTGTGTATCTTCTTGGACACATTTTGAACTCCCTGAAATATTTTCTTCCCCTTCAAAAAGTACCTTTTAAAAATTTTTGCCTTAAATATAAATAGAATGCAAATGCAAAATTGCTTAGTCTGTTTCTTTGTTTGCTTTGAAGTACACTCAATAGTCTGAGGGTCTTAAAATTCCTTAAGCTAGGTCTTTAATTTGTTTATCCCCATGGTAAAATAGAACTATTTCTATAGAAACAGCAGCACTAATACAATGCCTGTGAAAAAGTAAATGACAGCTAACAAAGGAGGAAAAGGTCGCTACACGTGTTGAAAATGTTTCACTTCACCATTTCTTAGCAAAGAAATTCAAATTCAAGAGAAATCTGTTTTTCTGATCTGTAACTTTAAAAGTTTTATTTTTAGAGATGTTATCTCATACTTATACGTCTGTGATGAAATAAAACTGTGTTCATACATCACCAAGACAATAAGTATCACGCACCTCTGGAAATAAATATTGAACTGAAAATTCCTTTGCTATTTTTTCACTGTACATAAAATTATTATTTGCAGACTAAGTGTGAATTCACAGTATATATAATACTTAGATTAAAATCATATAAAATAAAAAAGGACTTTGTAAAAGGGGGAAATAAAAAACCCATTCTCACTTCAGGATTGACAAACAAAATTTCATCTTATTGAAATAAGACCTTGTATCAATTAAAAACTGAAAATTGATGGAACAATGTATCACATAAATGATTTGAAATACGGAAAATAAGTGTGAAGAAGTAAGCGAGATATTTATATTTGTTGTCCTTGGCTTCTAAATGTCACAGAGTATTTCTATTTCTCACAACTAGAGTTTAAGTAAGGAAATTTAACTTTGAAAGAATAATAGGAAAACATAAAAATCAGAACTTTAGGGGCTGTGTTTCTTTTTTTTTCAGTACTGGGGATTGAACTCAGGACCTGTGCTTGCCAAGCAACTGCTTATTGTACTGAGCTATCTCCCTGGCCCTGGGCTGTGTTTAAAGGGCACAACATGTACCCAGAACAAGTGGGGCACTGGATTTGGAAACCAGTAAGAGTAAAATATGTCTGTAGAAATATGAGGTTATATAAACTATATTCAACTAGGATGGAAATGTGAGAGTAGTGTTTAACTGGTGAAAACCAATAAATAAATAAATAAATAAAATATAGCTTTTATTTTATATTTCTTCTGAAATGTTGATGAATAAGCCATATGCTAATACCTGACAACAAATCTCAAAAAAATTTTGGGTTTATGCTAAGATTATGAAAATACAACTGTCTCACTGTTGAAGAGCAAAATATCAACAAATTTCATTTAGCAATCAAACTGCAATCTGTTGTAACTCAGGAGTTGAGTGTACTGCAACTGTGGCATGGACAGGTCCTCTGCAGAGCTGAGCAGAGGGCTTGGTCTGCAAACAGAGAAGTGCTGAGCAAGAGATAGATGAGACCAAGGGCAGACTAGCTGCTCCAGAGCTACCAGTCCACTAAAATCATGTTAGAAGTCTTTCTCTCTCTGCAGGATTAAGCAGGTTGAGCCCCTTCCACTGGGTAACCCTGAATGTCCTTTATTTCAGTTTTCTGACCTATTTCAAAGTTTCTTTTGATTCCATGGCCTTTTTGGTGATTCCACTCTCACTTGGTCTGGACTGATGGGTTCAGCGTAGAAGCTCGGTCCAAGAAAGAGCCTTCCAAGCCGGGCGTGGTGGCGCATGCCTGTAATCCCAGCACTCGGGAGGCTGAGGCAGGAGGATTGTTGTGAGTTCGAGACCAGCTTGAGCTACAAAGTGAGCTTAAGGCCAGCCTGAACTGCATAGTGAGACCCTGTCTCAAAAAGACAAAAAAAAAAAAAAAAAAAAAAAAAAAAAGAAAGAGCCTTCCATAACACTCACCTAAGCACACCTTAGGGCAAGCAGACTCCTAATGTAGCACTCAAAGCACTGCAGATCTAGCCACTAAGGAACTCCAACTGGGCCGGTCAAATAGCTCAGTGGATTAAAGCCCCTGCAATCAGGCATAGGGGCCAGGGATTGAATCCCTGGGCCTGCTGCGCTGGCCCCGCCCCCGCACACACTGAGAGGGCAATTGACACTGGGCGTGGTGGAGTGTGCCTGTAATCCCAGCTCTTAGGAGGCTGTAAACAGGCGGGTCACTACGAGAGTATGATCTAGTAGTGAGACCCTGAACACCCTATAGACCTTTTCCTATAATGCAAAACTAAATGAATAAATAAATTTTTACAAAGCTCCAACTACACTCAGAGTGCCTTAAGAGGTCCAGGCCACATTCTATTTAGAATTGATGCTGTCCATGTCCCTTAGACAAAACCTACCTAGAAAATAAGAGTCACATTATCTTTTTTGGATATGAACCCCAGAAACTGTCCTTCACTCAACAGATGTGCAATTTGTGTGAGGGTAAGGGTGAGAATACAAAATGCAAAATACAAGCTTGGAGGACACTTGTTAAAGGCATACTTCCTCTGAAGGACAATCCAGTGTAGCTACTT
The DNA here is from genome assembly GCA_004027165.1 of Ctenomys sociabilis. Taxonomy (NCBI): domain Eukaryota; kingdom Metazoa; phylum Chordata; class Mammalia; order Rodentia; family Ctenomyidae; genus Ctenomys; species Ctenomys sociabilis. The sequence goes on from PVKA01046531.1 coordinate 8,743, forward strand.
GATCTGCCTCTGTCTCCCGCGGCCTCAAACACACACACTCTTTTCTTCATCATACACTCCTTCAGGTCTCCCTTAGGAATCTCCCTACATTTTGTTCTAGATATAGAAAGTCTGTAAGTGTGTACACAGCATTCTTCCTGACTTAGCTTGCATTAAGCCTTTGACATGTGGTATTTTTTAAGACAGATATTCTAAGGTTCTGTTACATATGTAGAATTAGTTGAAAGATCTGGAGTGGATTTGCTAACATCCAAATTTATGTGTTGATACTTATTTTTAGTAGCTGTCAAATCTACCCCATAGTTTTAATCTAATTTAGTCCCATATGCTTTCTGCTGTATAAAAACATACCAGGTACTGGGAGACAAGTTCTCAAGGCAAGACTTTGCTTTAAAACATTTCTTGTGTGTTTCTATTGTATTTATCTTATTCTAGGCAAGCTAGAGACAGTTGTCTATTTATTCATGAAGCCCCTGCTGAATAGCTTCTAAGTGACTTTCCAGGTGTGAGGGTGTAGTGTACGATAAGCAATATTTGTGCTTTTTTGGAGTTTGCATTTTTATAAAAGAAGACTGGCAGAAAACAAGTAGGCAGGAAATCCAATAGGAATTGGATACTTAAAGCACGAGAATATGACAGTGTTGCTGGACCTCCTATACTGCAAAGGAACTCTTGGAGGAGGTGCCTGGTAGTAAAACAAGAGTGGCAGGAAGGGCCCACCCACATGTGGGTCATCGTGAAGAGCACATCAGGCAGAAAAGGAATTTCTGCAGAGCCATTCCAATCAGTTCTTGGACAGGTTAAGAAAGAAAAGAGGCCTTTATTCCTAGGGCTGAGTGGGAAAGAAGCTGTGAAAGAAGGTCAGAGAGACAGCTAAGACAGAACGCAAGCAGTGCCTTCTGAAGACTCACAGCCCTCTAACATTCCTGTCTCTGGTGTTCTTAGTTATTGGACTTCAGGGAATGTAATTGTTATCTGAGAGACTTGAGTTATCCAGCTTGAAACTGGATATTAGTTTATGCATAGTAATATGCATCACACAAATTTTGGCAGGGGTGATGATACAAAATATGTGTCACACAGCTTCTTACACTAGCTAGAAGAGCAGTCATTTGACACTGAACGTCGATTTTTTAAGACAGTAAGAGATTTCCAGGCACTGGTAGAGTAAATGCAACTTGACCACTGTAACAAAAAACAAAGAGAAAGGAAAGGGCATTTAAAGATAAGCTGTGCAGCTGACACGTGTAGCAGAATGACAGAAGTAGCATCCAATCTAGGCCCTTAGGAATGGGAACACTGGGGTATGATTTTATTCTTTTCAGTTTCATAAGCATATATAGCACATACAACTTCTTTTACAACATATTATTATATTTCTCTTTAACATAATTTTGCACATTAAAAATATCATGGAGATATTGCCTTTATGTATGGTCTTTTTCAATAGCAACATAGTCATGCATCATATGAATATGCCAAAACCCACAATGATTTGAAATTTGTCCTGTTATTTACATGGTTTCTATTTGTCACAGTTACTTCTCTCTTGATTCTGGGGCAAAACATCAGAGACCCAACATGAAGGAAAGGTTTATGTGCCTCACAGTTTGTGGCGGCTTCAGTCCATACTCGGGTGGCTCCAAGGCGGAGTGGCACGTGGCAGAGGACAGCGGTTCACGGCAGCATGAAACACAAGAGCAAAAAGGGAGGAATAGTGAGGGCAGCAGCAGCAAAAACAGATGCAGAGCAAGGCTCTGTCCCTTCCTAATAGTGCACCTAGGACATCCGACCCACACAGGCTGTAGCACTCACACCCCTGATTCCAGCACTGGATCACAAATTAATTAGAAGTCCACCCTATGGTTACATGAGGCTTTGAGGGACAACTAGACAAACCATGACACCGTTTGTCATTTCAGATGTTAACTGTGTATGGAGAATAATTATCAAGAATTGTAATCGCTGAATAATAAAATTTACTCATTTTCTTGTATGATATCCAAATATAGCCCACCAATGCCATGCTCTTCCATTAGGACTTACAATTGACAAGCTGAGATGTTATAATTATTTCATTTGTTCTGCAAATATGCTGAAAAAAATTATCCCAGTGTTTTAATTGCCTGTAATTGTAACTATCATCTTTGTACTGTATTGCACGTTATATATTTTATTTTATGAGTTAGTATGAGTTATGTGTTCATATTTTTGGTTTTTTTTCTATCAAGTTAGCCTTTTCATTGACTTGTAGTTTTAAGAATGTGAATCATAAATCTATTCTGTATTACAAATCCTATTTTAGTTGTCTCTCTTAAGCTTTACCATCACAGTATTTATGGCATTTTCTCCAAGCCATATTTTTTAATTATGCTGTTTTACTTTTCTTTATTGGCACATGTTTGGGATACCTAATGGCTATGTTCCTAGGGGGTATTGGGTTTCTGGATATGACACACCTTCTTTTTTATGTATTTGGTACAGCATCTCACTACAAAGCTCAGACTCATAATGATCCTCCTGTTTTCAGCCTTCCTAGCCCTGGAATTACAGACATGCGACAACATGCCCAGTCTGATAGCAGGCTCAGCACGCCCCCCTGGGGGCACACTGGGGATCCAACCACTGTCCGTGGTGCTTGTTTAAGCAGGTGCTTAGTCCCCGGACTATCTTGCTGTCCCTACATGACACATCTTAATTCTTTACATTTCTTTTCCTCCCCACTCACCCCTTCCCTTTACCTCCTATTTTATATGGATAAATCTGTCTTTTCTTTAAAGTCTTCTAAATTTTAAGTTTTCTTTCAACAAGCTTTCTTTCACCCAGAATCATGTTTTTCTGCTGATGTGTTCTCAAAAGTAACTGAATCCCCTTCCATCCACAGCATTCCTAAATCAAAGACACAGGAATCCTAGAAGCAGCCCTTCTGGGTTTGTTTGAACAATGATGCCTCTTCCCACAGCTTCAACATCCCCCAGTTGACACTACCACATGCTCTGAGTCAATGATTCTTCCTGGGCAGCATTTGTGTTATTTGGAGACTCTGAAAATGTCTCTGGCTCTGCGTGGCATCCTGCTGTCCTCTTCCAGGTGGTGCTCTACAGCCATCCTCCTGCCTGAAGACCTGGCTGAACTGACACAGGCTGGCATGCATCCTGAAGGTCAAGGGTGAAATCGCCTTTCACATTGGACCTGCAGACCATCACACTGCCATCAATAACAGTCTCCCTCCATCCACCTCACAATCCATCATAAAGATGAGGCTGCAGCCAAATTATACAGCATAGGTGGAATAACTGACCTCATACAGCTGGAGCAAGAATATCTTTATTAAACATAATTTGCAAAGAGAAATTGTTCCATTCTCAACATACCTAAGATTGTCATAACAGAATCACTACTGTTATTTTAATTGGAAGGGTGCTGACTTGTACAATGTGCTGTGTTTCCTGGAGAGTGTTTTCTATGTTGATTCATACATGTTATCAGATAATATGAACAATACACTGCATATTTTTTTTCTCTTTTGTGTGATTCCTGCCCCTTTGTCAGCACTGTGCACTATTGTTAGAAAACTCGTCAAGTTTCTGGGTCTTGATTTGGTTTTGAGGTTAAAATTCCACTGGCTCTACTGCAGCTGTCAAAGGAAATGCCCTGCCTACTATTCTGGGCCAGTCTTTTGTGATTCTTTTCAATCCTTATTATCTAGAAAATCTTTAAATAAATTCTTTATATATAATTTTCAGCTGCTTTTACTGTGTGACTTGAATTAGAAGGTTTGAAGGCCATAAGGTTTTGAAACCAACTCACTCTACAACTCATAGAATTCAACTATTATATGTCATCTATTTAAAAGAAAATTCAATATGCTGCCTCCCAAATGTTATAATATATTGTATCATATTAGTTGGAAAGTAGAAAGCTAAGCTTCCACCATTTCTTCCACACATAAGTTCAGAAAAATGCATATATGGCCTTATAGATATATAATGTGTATATAAATATAGCTGTATATGAACATATACTTTTTTACTCTAAAACTCTATGAATCTCTATTTCCTTTCAATGGTTTTTAAATCAAAGCAAGCTAATAAAAAGACGATCAAACTTCTTACTCATCTCATTTTTCAGTTCTCACTAGAACTGTATTTACTCTGTTAATTTGAAAGATATACAGAGGATGTCAAAAAGACACATTTTATTTTGTTAATGATAATAAGAAATAATGTTTTAATATGTTAGTAATTTTAAAAATAATCTTACTGATCATTATGCCATGTGTTTGTATTTAATAACAACTCCAATGTGTTCTACCTACTGTTTACTTTGTTATACAGTTAGGAAGTTGAAGTGCAGAAAGCTCAATGTATATAACCAAGGATGCCCAGTTCATAAATGGAAAGGCTGACTCCAAAGCCTTGGTCCACAAGCACTATGAAAACCATGCTCCATGGCAGAGACAATGAGGGAAATGACTAGCTCAGATAGTATGTACCCACCATTGGATTTTGTTTTCAGCAGGAAATCTAAGAATTCAAAGAAAGGCAAGACTCATTAAGTTCAACAGTCTTATGTCATCTATTTAGAAGAAAGCTCACCATGTCATCTTCTAAATGTTACAAAGAACAAGAGACAAGAGTTCTATGATATGTACCAAGATCGTAAAACACCTGCCAATGTTCTAGGTAACAGAAAATAAGCATATGTTGAGGAAGGTAAAGAAAGCATAAGACTAGTGAAATATAGCCATTAGTTACATGTAGAAGTCTAGGTGAAAACTGCTAATTATACAAACCCTGTAGAGCTCAACAAAGGGTAATACACTATAGGTGAAATTAGGAATGACATATGCTTGTGTTACTGGAGTTCATAGCCATGGACCCATGTCTGGAGACAAGAAAAACACTGTGGTTATTTCAGGTAAATAGTTAGAACAGGGATTTGGCTACTCAGAGCAGGAGGGTGTGGGAGAGGTTGAAATAAAGAAGATAAGCTGGGAAACCAGTTCCCATAGCAGTACTAACATTAATGTTTATTTAACCCTAGAATTTACAAAACATTTTCTTGCTTCAGCATTTCACTTGATCTTTGCCTCACACCTATGAAGTATGAGCTGTGATTTTCTTTCTTTAAAACATCAAATGAGCTCTCAAAGATATTTAGCTGACTTTCCCTAGAGTATGCAGCATTAAGTTTAGGTACAAAACCAGTCAGAATCACTTCTCTCAGAATAATACTTCACTGTGTAAAAATACCACCTTTCTTATCTATTCTACAGCTGATGGGCCTCTAGGATGTTTCCAGAATTTAGCTATGACAAATTGTGCTGTTATAAACATGGATGCATATATATATATATATATATACTATGTGTGGTATGAAGTTTTTATTTCTTCTGGAAAAATACCCAGGAGTAGAATAGCTGGCTCGAATTGGATCGCCAACCTTAGCTTTTAAAGAAATCTCCAAACTAATTTCCACAGTGGTTGTACCAGTCTGCACTCCCATCAACAGTGAAGAAGGGAGCCGGGCATGGTGGCGCATGCCTGTAATCCCAGCACTCGGGAGGCTGAGGCAGGAGGATTGTTGTGAGTTCGAGACCAGCCTGAGCTACAAAGTGAGCTTAAGGCCAGCCTGAACTGCATAGTGAAACCCTGTCTCAAAAAGACAAAAAAAAAAAAAAAAAAAAAAACAGTGAAGAAGGGCTCCTTTTTCTCCACAGCCTCTCCATCATTTGTTATTAGCTGACTTCTTGATATTAGCCATTCTTTCTGGAGGTGATGGAATATCAGTGTTGTTTTAATTTGCATTTCTAAAGTAACCAATGATGTTGAACATTTTTTACATGTATTTACTTGCCATTTGTATTTCTTCCTCTGAGAAGTATACATTCATCTCAGATGTCCATTTTTGAACTAAGTCTTTCAGTTTGATGGGCCTGCTTTTTTTTCAGTTCATTCTGTGTTATATATAAAACATATATATATATGTATATATATATACATATATACATATACATATATATGTATATATATATACATATATATATGTATATATATATATATATATATATATGTATATATATACATATATATATGTATATATATATACATATAT
>PVKA01046532.1:0-14875 GCA_004027165.1 Ctenomys sociabilis
GGCATCTGAGATGAATACACACTTCTCAGAGGACGAAATTAAAGAAGTGAACAAATATATGAAAAAATGCTCCACATCGCTAGCCATTCGTGAAATGCAAATAAAAACAACACTGAGATACCATCTCACTCCAGAAAGAATGGCTATCATAAGGAAATCAACCAACAACAAATGTTGGAGAGGTTGTGGGGAAAAGGAATTGCATTCTCTTTCAGAGACTTCAGAATGATTTACCTATATTTCTTTGGTATTTTTGTGTTTAATATTGTAACATATAATATTGGAATGCATCTCAAAGTTACTTGGATGTATCACATTAGAATATACTTATTTCTATTTAATCTTATGTTGCCATTTTATTTAGCACTCTGTCTTATTAATTCAAGATTTACTCTGAGATGATTTTAAAATATTTTTTCCTATTCTTTTGTATTGTCAGAAACATATGATTGGTCCTAGAGTTCATTACATGTGACACAATACAAATTGAGGACAAAAAGGAATTTGAGATAATCAAGTGACATAAGCAGAAGTCAAAAAGAAGGACTAAAAGGAGTTCGGCCTGGGTCAGCCACGGGTGTGGCGTAGAGGAGCGTGACCAGGAGGAGACAGGCAGGATCCTTAAACACCAGGAAAATGACTTCAACTCTCACCCATTAAACATCAAGGAGTCACAAAATATCTTGGAAGACATACTATAGAAATCTGTAGTACTGTAGCATCAGAAGTATACATGTATTAGGGCCGGCCAAATAGATCAGTGAATTAAAGCACCTGGAAGCAGTCTCAGGGTCTGGGGGTTCAATCCCAGGGCCTGCTCTTGGGAGGCTCTAAACAAGCAGATCACTATGTGTCTGATCTACTAGTGAGACCCTGAACACCCTGTAGACACTTCCCTAAATTAAAAAAAAAAAAAAGTACATAAGTATTGAAACATAATGCTTAGTTTTTTGTTTGTGTGCGTGTGTGCGCGCGCACGTGTGTGTGTGTGTGTGTGTGTGTGTGTGCGTGTGCGCACTCGTACGCAGGGTCTCATTACAGCTCAAACTCATAGTGATCCTCCTGTTTTCTGCCTCCCTAGTGCTGGGATTACAGACGTGTGCCACCATGCCTGGACTCCATCGCTGGCTCAGTGTGCTGCATGGGGCAGGGGCAGCACTTGGTGCCGGGAATCGAACCCTGGCCACTGCACTCTGCCTAAGCAAAGAGCTTAGCCTGCTGAGCTCTCTCACTGGCCCTTGTCTTCTTCCTTCATTTCTTTTTCCTATGTCTCCCTTCTTAATTTCTTATAACTCTTTTTCTTTCTTTGTTTCTTTCTTTCACCAATTTTGTATGCATTTATCTGGTAGTCTGAACAACTAGTCTGAAGACAATAATAGTCAATACAACAAACACTACTATTTTGTTTGATGAAGTTCTGTAACATTTCTAATTTTTTCTTTTGTATTATTGTTATGTATTCTCATAAAAAATAAAAATAAAAAAGGAAAATGGGATTAAGAGAATCAGTGCCAGGCTTGAGAAAGAGCTCAGTTGCAGATCACTGTCTGTAATGTTGGAAGCCCTAGATTTGCTCCCCAGCATAGTAAGTGGGGGCTGAGGGGGGTTGCTCCTAGAAGTAGAGGCTGCTGGCTTCTACCTTTTATAAGAAAAGGGAGAAGAACAGTGGGGAGAGGGACAGAGAGATGGGAAGTGGGAATGGAAGGAAAAATAAGAGCACCGATTCCTGGCTGTCCCTGGGCATCTGGCCATCCTGTGGTCCAGGCTAAGTGCAATCACTGCCTCTGTGCTATGAAGCCTTGCTCCAGGAGAGCAGCAGGCCATCTGGAGGAGCACAGTGTGCCCGCCCTGCCCCACCCCACCCTACTGCACCCTGGCTGCTCAGGCCCTTGGCTCTCACACTGAAGCCTCAGCATCCACCACTGGCTAATGCACCGTCAAGGAGCCGCCAGGTGTGTTGGGTACACAGGCTAGTTACAGCTGAGCCCCAGGGGCCTGATTCATGCCTGTTTAGTTTTTCACATTGATCTTGTAGACAGAATCAAGTCTAAGCAATGACTTCCAGTTGTGCTCAAGAAGAGAAACCAGAATGCAGAAATAGTTTTTCTTCTCCAGGTGTTCTGCTTTGTGGTATTGGGAATTACTCTACCACTGAGCTACATCCTAGCCCCTTTTATGTGATGCTATGCTGTGTTGTTACATTCCATTATTTTATGTTATGTATGTTATGTTATGTATGTTATGTTATGTTATGTTATGTTATGATCTTGAGATGGGGGTCTCCCTATTACCTAGACTGACCTTGAATTCACAACCCTCCTGCCTCAGCCTCTGCAGTACCTGGGCTCATAGGTATATGTTTTCTGGTCACCATGCCCAGCAGTCTTGCCAGTTTTGTAGATGTTTTTCTACTACTGAGAGTTCCTTCAGGAGTAGTAGTTTATTTGAAAGCAGGCTCTAGAAAATATAAGATTAGAAATGGAAGAAGAAAAGTGTCCAATAAACAGTGGTACTCATGCCTGCTCCTCACCATGGGCCACTGAAACAGTCACACAAGGAGCTTGGGAGCAGAGGTCCCCAACCAAATTTGGAAAACCCATGGCTTAGTCATTGGCTGAGAGCTGTGAGGATAGCATCAATTCTCCGGTTTTTGCAGCCTGCACAGATATGTGCAGGCAGATCAAAGCCACCAGGGCAGCTCCTTGGCAGGTGTACAGGTGCTGGCAAGGGGAGTCTGGGATCCTGAGAATTTAGTCTTACATGGGCTTAGTATATAAACCCTAGTAGCATGTAGACACATACACCAATACATGCCATTATATATTAAGAATGCTAATGTATAGAGGATATGATGCTAATATATGTTGACAATATTAATATAATTAGTATTGTTAATGTGTAATGGATATAGGTTAATAGCCAGCCAGGCCTTGCATAATGGATGAGGAAATGACATTTGAGGCTCCTCTCCAGCTTCTTCTGCCAGGTCACCCCTGAGGGACTTCTTCTTTTCTGAGACAAGGACATCAGCTTCCCCCAGTTGAATTCAGAGCCTTTGAGGTTCACTTTGAAAAACCACAGGACATAATCCACTTTGCCTCTCTTTCCCCTTTTGAGACATACTGAGTTTGTTCCAAGTTTTTACCTTGGATGTTAATTAAGGCAATGGCCCAAAGTCTAGGGATCTTATTTGTACTCAGTGTCCTGGTGAGTGTGTCCCTTTGAAAGCCCAATTCTGCTTTACTGCTGAGGTCAGACATTCAGAAAGAAGCCCCAACAGCCCCAGCCTCCCACAGCAGGCTGCCTAGCCTGGGAAAGGCTGTCTGTCGGTGTGAGGATTCAGAGGGCCCTTGGGAGAAGAAGGGAGAGACTCATGCTCACGCCTTTCCCACAGAATGGCACTTCAAGAACGGAGAGTGTAGGTCCAGTCATCTGCCTCCCCCGAGCACCTAGAGTGTGGCGGACTGAGTCAGGTCTAGGTCACGGTTCACGCCTTCACACAGCCCACAGTCCAGTCTTGACTCTTGGAAAAAAGGACAAGAATATAAATCAGCACACCATTGTCTACTTCTCCTTCTAGTCTCTTCTAATTCTTTCCCTTTAACCTCACATTTCAACAACACCCTTGCTTCTTGGCCTTCTTCTTATGGTACATGACTACAAGAAAGACCATAAAAACTATCTCATTACTATTTGTTTCTCAAAAAAAAATTAAAAAAGAAAAAGAATGACCACAAAGGCTCATGCTTTCCCATGCCCATGTCCCATGCAAAGGCTTCTATAATTCTTCCCCTTGGGAGGAGACACCCAGCCCTCTTGCAAATTTTTCTGCCTTCTTCAGCCTGTATGTGATGCCCTTGTGATCTCCTAGGAGCAACAGAATATGCTGTTGACTACATACTTCAGGCCCCAGGCCACAAGGGTTTCCATCTTCACAGAATCTTTAGACCACTGTGCTGTGAAAAAGTCAAGCTGAAGGATGAGAAAAGGAGACAGAGACAGAGACAGAGACAAAGACAGAGAGACAGAGACATGAACAGAGAGAGACAGAGACAGAGATAGAGACAGAGACAGAGAGAGACAGAGATAGAGAAAGACAGAAACAGAGGTAGAGAGAGACAGACAGACATAGAGACACAGAGACAGAGCAACATAGAAATGAAGAGCTAGAGAGATAGAGACAGGGTCCATCTTCATTGACTTCTGTTATGGTTTGTGTCTAGTTGTCCCCACAAAGCCTCACATAGTCATGGGGTGGGAACCTCTAGAGTTTGTGATTAACTCATGATCCACTGGGATTATGTGTGATCCAAGGCTGGGATTATGGGTTTTAGTAGTGCTGGGTTTATGGGTGTGAGTACTTCCTCCAGCCTGCAGCAGAGTCTGAATATAATATAACAGACAGAGAGACAGACTTTCTTTAGCCTTTGCTCTTTATTGCATTGTTGTTGTTCTGCAGCCATGAACTGATGCTCTCTGCCTCAGAGCCAGCTGAATATGGACTGAAACCCATAGTAACTGTGAGCTAAATAAACCTTTCCTTCCTTCATTTTGGGTATTGGGTATTTGTCCCAGCACTGAGAGAAGAGTAACTAAGACAACTTCTCAGCCTGCCTACCCATTGACTACGGATACAGAAGAAGTAATAAATTGTGGCTGAGAGCCACCATTTCCTGGAATGGTTGGTGATATAGTAATAGATCTGGTACTTTCCTAATCGTAGAGCTCAAAGTTATAATGGTAAAACGTTTATGTCATACTCTCTTTTTGTAATACCTCTGTTTCTCCATGTTAAAATGTGTCTCAAGGGCCGGTGACATAGCACCTGCTTAGGCAAGATTAGGCAGGTGCAGGGGACCACTATTCAATCCCCAGCACCACATACCATGCCAGCCCTGCCCTCAGGGGAGACTGAGCTAGACCCCCACCCCCCAAAAAATGTATCTCAAAACTTTATCCATCCTTTGTTCCATCCTAGAATAGATCTTGTACCCTTGGTTCTGTCTCTTGCTCCTTCTTCTAAAATCTCCATCCCTGATCAGCTTCTCTTTTGTGAATCTCCTTCACCTCATGGTCCTCCCCTACTTTCTAGCTGTCCCATGGTTGGGTCATTGTCTGCTCAGCTGGTGGACCATGAGGGTAGGCCCTGCCCTGAAGCCGAGTTCAAACTCTGACCAATGTTGTCTGATCTTAGGTATGCTGTCTAACACCTCTAAATTTACCTTCCTGTTGTGTAAAATGGAGTTTACAATAGAACCTTAAATAATAGTTCTTTGTTTTCTTTTCAATATCTGTTGAGTGGAAATAATTATATAGTCAACTCTTGTAGTCACATCTGTTCCAAGATATGGTCACAACCCTCTTTTTGGCCACCTCATGTCACCAATTTCCTGGAACGCTAAGTTCCTAAAACAAAATGTGAGTAGACCATAGTGTGTCTTAGAAAAATGCTAAGGAATTCACTCTTACACAAGAGGAAAGACCAATCTCCTGTTGGCCCAATGAATAGTGAGAATACCTCCTGCCAAATCTTTCTGCAAATGAGATTATGCCTTAGTAGTTGGGCTTCAGAATAGGTGCCTTCCCCTCCTCTTTAATGCAGAACTCAACACAGGGCCTTGCACCATTGGGGGAAAAAAAGAATATTTGGTTTGTAGATACACATGAACCCTTGTTGGTTGAGTGAGTTAGTGGCCTTGTCTATGCTTGCCTGCTCCCCTGTGACACATGTAAACATTTATAACATATAAATAAGTCAGGTGAATATCTCTGCCTCACAGATGTGCCCACTTTTTTACTTGAATTATTCAGTCTTTTGGGGACATGATTCCTAATCTTGCCCATATGTTCTCTGGGGCCTTGGAGCACATAGTTCCCCTTAGAAACAGAATGAAGACGAGGACAGGTATGCAAATCCCAAAGCCTGTGCCAGTCTTTCCACATTTTGCTCAAGGATAGAGCCTAGGAGAGTGGGTCTTGGGGCTCCTGCTTCACCCATGACTCTGGCGAGGTGGGGCAAATGGAGCTTTGTCTGTACAGCTGCATGGTATATGTAATTTGGGAAGGTACACCAGTGCAGGCCACCCACAGCCCACAAAAGAATCTGAGTCAGAACCCGGAGCACCTGGGCTGACTAAAGAACAGCCAGCTGCCTGGGCTCAGCCCCTACCTGCTTAAGCAAACATGGAGACTCAGCTTCTTTTATTAGGTGAATGGGAAGAGAGAAAATTGAGGTGTAATAGAAAAGTAACTGTGCACAAATTTTATTTCAGCAAGGAAAACGCTATTTAATTCCACCCGTTTTACTCTGAAGTGTGGTATCTGAAATAGCTCAAGCAATGATGATGACCTTAGGTATTTCTTTTAATTATGCCAGCGCTACCTTGCCACCCAGCCCTACTGCAAGCACTCAGCCACTCCAAGCAAAGCCATTCTAACGATTTCGATTAAATTCTGGCCTCCTCCCAACCGCACACAAATTAAAAGCATTACTGGACGATCCCAGCTCTAGCTCTTGAAAGTGTTGTTATATAAAGAAGGAGGAAGGTTGCCAAAGGCTTGTTGGCATTTCCTCAGTCATGAGGGAGAGTTAACCCTTGGGTTTCTGGGACTAGAATATGTTTTTTTCCATTTTCTCTAGAGTCTTTTTTTTTTAATCTCCTTCAAGTACATTTTAAACAGATTTATGAAATAAAGGGCATTGAGGAGTTTTTACAAAATACACATTTTCCTAAAACGTTTGGGGGTTGCTGACTTAATGTCTTGTCACAAGTTGATCATAGTTTCTCTGTGGGAGAAGCTGCCTTAGGACATAGTCTTAGGTAATTGTCTCATTTGTTAGGGACTTGCATAAGGGACTTCGAGCTCACTATGACTTTAGAATCAGTCTCCTTGAGAACACAGAAATCTAGAATCATTGCTCAGAAGTCTGCTTTCCATAGAGCTGCCTGAGATGACAAGTCCACAGTAAACACTTCCTGACCCTGGGGTGCAGTAAGCCGAACCCCAAGGAAGACTATGAGAGAGAGGGTACTCATTCACCTCAGCAGAAGTGAGGCCAGGTCCCATTCCCCAGATGCAGGTGAGGAGACTGAAACTCATCAAGAGCATGAGGCCAACCTGAGGCTACAAACACTGTGTATGGCACAAAGGAATCGTGTCCAGGTAGTTGATTTCTCTTTCAGTACTTTTTGCATTTTGTAGTGCCGCTTCTCAGACTGAACAACGTGCACTGCAGGCCCCAGGGAGATAGGACAAGCCAAGAGGGCAAAGGCACAAGCCAAGATGAGCAAGGACCAAGGCTGAGGATGGCACTCCTCACTGCCAGAGACACCTCTCCAATCCTGAAACTTCAGAAGTTTTTACTGAAGTGTTCTTATCACACATGTACACAGTGGCCAATTTTTTTCAAAAGTACACATAAGTACAAGTGAACTTCCAAGCAACAACAACAAAACATGGGCTCTTCCAGAAGCTTTCCTTGTGCGCTCTCCTGGTATTGTTGCTCCCAAGGACAACTGTCATGCTGATAACCACACCACGGAGTGGTTTTGTCTCATGTAATTTGAACCACGCATGCCAAAATTAAAATCCTTCCTTGATTGGACCCTTGCAATCTCAAGTATTTTTGATAAGCTGGATGCTTACAGGTACCGTCAGCATTTTGTCCTGTGCCATCATTAAGCACATCCTAAAATCCAAGCCACCTCTGCTTGTCATTGAGAGAATGCTAATCTAAGAACAATTTTCTAAATTCACTGTACATGTTTTGGAATCTGATCATATTTTTCCAATAATTCTCTTCGCTCTGAGGTAGACAGTTCACTTGAATGTGCATTTTTGTGTCTTTCTTTTTTAGTCATCATCAGAGAAAAGCTTAATGTTGAAAGGGACCATTGACCATCCTCAAAGATGAGGAACAGATTTCAGTTCTGCAGTGCCAAACTTCATCTACTACAACCAGCTTCTGGGGCACTGCAGTATCCAGGCTGTATTTTGGGTCTGCAGCTCTGAGCTGTTAGCAATGTCTGCCACTGGGGAGAGTAGTTGCCATCAGATATTTTGCTCATCCTTTGTAATATGAACAAAGAGCTGAAATCTAGTCAAGGCAAAGACAGCTGGGCACAGAACCATTCCCTCTGTACGAAAATCATTGGAAGTGCCTGTTAATTGCATGGTAACATGAAGTCCTTTTAGAACTTGTTAAGAAGACTTGTGAAGGCATAAGTCATTCTGATTTCTTGTCAAGGGGAGTCTGGACCAAAAATAGACAGAATAAGAGAAAGAACCTGGGGCCCAGGGTCACAGCTGTTCCCTTGGTGACCTCTACGTCCTCAGTCACAAAAGCCATATCCAAAGAAACATGGAAGCCCAACTCAGCAGCCCAGGTCCAGAGAAAAAATTGCTCCCCGTCTCCTCACTTATGAAGATCATTCCCATCTCCATTCATCAGGGGTTCCCACTCAGAGCCCGTCTTGCTTTTCCCTCCCCGAGCAATCCCCAAATGTTTTATTTATAGTCTGGCTTCCTTAGGAGCCTGCAGAGTCAGAAACTCATCTTACTTCCTATTATTCATGAGCCTTAGGTAGAGGGAGACCACAGAGGCAGATGAGAAAAGCCTTCAATCAAATCTTGATGAAATAAACTAATTAGGGAGATTATACCTCCCTAATGATGTTAATTGTGTAGACAGGAAATCACAGCCTTCTTGGTTGACTCTGCATCTACTTCTAGAAAGGGATGTTTCAAGCATCTCCAAAGGTCAGTGGCAATCCCTGCCCACCAGGCCAAAGAGCTAAGACATTGCCAGAGGAGCACAGGGTTTCCCTCTATGAAGATCCAAAGCCTGAATTCAGACTGTTCTTGTTAATCCTATTACAAGTAATAGGGGCATGTCAGAATTCTAGAGGTGGCTGATCGGAGGGCAGGGGTGGCTAGCAAGGAGTAGGAGAACAGATGACTTGCAAAAATTAGACACTCAAAGTGCCCCTAGTTGGATATTGGGTTTCAAGTCTGTCTTCCCTGCTCCTATACTTCACACCTTGCCTCCACCTACTGCAGCTTATTTCTCCAGAGGCCTCCTGCCTAAATGGGATCAGAATAAAATTCATTCATTTGTTCATCCATCCATTCATTCATGTATTCATTCATCTGCTTTGGACTAAATAGTCATTAGAAGTCTTCTTATAGAAAAGAACAAAATGGACAAGGTTTCTATCTTCATCAATCTTATAATTAATAAAGAAAGGAGACAATAAGGAAATATGAATGCTTGTAATAGGTCAGATAGTGCTGTGGAGGAATGAAAAACTTAGAAAAGCACCAGAGAAAGGAACCATTGGACAGTTCGTGCTAGAGTCACGGTGGTCTCCCTGAAAAGGTGGTGCCAAGGCTCAAAAGGATGTAGTGGGGAGCCAACCACGGAGGCCTCCAAGCCTCTGATCAGTCACCTGTAGAATTCTGACGTGCCCCTATTTCTTGCAATAGAAGTAGCAAGAGCAGCCTGAATTTAGATTGGACAGGACCCACCAATGCCCTGGGACAGAAAGGAACCTTTATGAACAAAAACCACCACCATGAGGATCAGTGCTGAGTGACTGACACCCAGATGTTTGCATGTTTGTGCCCACTTAATAAATGGCTTTCTCTTCATGGGTTGTGAGATCTGCATCTGCATGGGTGAGCTCTGTGTGGCCATCCTGTTTTTTATTTGTTTGCTTTGTTTTGTTTTGTTTTGTTTTTGTGGAACCAGGGATTGAACTCGGGCCCTTGTGCTTGCAAGGCATGTGCTCATTCTACTGAGTCATCTCCCCAGCCCCTATGACCATCTTGTTTATCCCCTCAGGATTACAGCCCCTGCCCCACTACAGTGCCTGCTTTCATAGCAAGTGCTCAGTAAATATTTGTTCATTCGATGACAACAACTAATGAGGGAAATGAGTGATGGATCAGGCTCCCTGTAGCAAGAGAAGGGTGGAAGCAGACACTGAATGGAAAAGAGGAGCTGAGAGGGTAGAGGTTTGAGGCTAAAACCCCTGGACCTAAGCCCAGCCAAGGCTATGGACCAGGGAGGTTCACTATCCTTCTCCTCTGGTTTTATCAGCTCCTTGCCAAGGTGCCTTAATATCTGGAGCATAAAACGGGTGGCACAGAAGAAGAATAAGGACGATCTCCTCCTTACCTGAGGCAGCACCTAATGTAAGCCCTGTAAAGTTATCCCAAGGAACAGAAATCAACGTATATCAAATTGAAGGTAGTGCCACCACATAGGAAGTTTACATAACATGCACAGAGTACATCTGCGTAAAGCACACTTTAAAATGCAAATACAGCAACTCTGAATGCCACATGTAGCTATTAAATTAGTAATAATAAGAAATAAAATGTTAATACTGGATGCCGGCGAGGAGGCTATGAAACCGTCGTTAATTACTAGTTGGCACAATACATTTGAACAACACTTCTTCAGAAAACAACCTGGCAATAGATCACCCGAACAATAAAGCACTCCTATGGTTAGCTCAGTAATAACAATTCTGGGAACATAGTCAAAGTAAAATTCCTAAATATAGAAAAGCTATACATTTGAAAATACACATTCCAGCATTATTTATAATTGTGAAAACACTTGTAAGCAACCAATGCTTCCAAAAATAGAGATCCAGTTAATTTAATTTAAGTTTTATATACAGTCGCTGAAATTTTTATAGAATAACAATAATTGAAGCGTTCTAGCTCAAATAGGAATCCAGAGACATGGCTATAAAGCAAGAAACTAAATAAATGGATGTATAGTAAGTCATGACTTATCTTTCAAGTCTATTTTTGCATATGGACAAAGGCACAGAGTGCACAAGGAGAGCTAAAAGTGGCTCTGTTTGGCTAATGGCAATAGATTCATGTGGGAAATGCAAATGAATTCCAAGTTAAGCATTGGAATTTCAAAAGTGTCCTCCTTTATTCATTGGCCCAATATATATATCGGGCAATAGGGCCAAATGTAACATCCAGTACAGAGGAGGCGGCTGCCATACACGGGGAGCGACAAACTTGCTCTCATCCTTCAAGGAAGCTGTGCAGTGGTAATTGGTGGCACTTATAGCTAGAAATTCAACTGAGAATATTGCTTAAGCCAAGCTACCTCGATCACAATTCCCAGCTTAATTCTGATTCAATGAGGCCCAAAATTTATATTTTTAAACAGCTTCCAGGTGATTTCATATTATAGAGCTGATAAGCACTAACATGAGACAGAAAAACCAGCCACAGGCCCCAGGGTCCCTCATGGAGTTTGATCCAGGGTACTGTTTATTGAACGGCTATCATGTGCCTGGCCCTGCCGCCTTTTCTCTTCATGGACTATTCCTGTCCATCCTCCAGTAGGCGGATGAGGTGGGCACCATGCCATTTTACAGGTGAGGGGAATGAGGCGTGGAGCAGCACAGATTCACGCAGACATGGACTCCCATAGTCATTTTACCTTGTCTCATTTATCTTTCCTTCAGGATGAGCTTGAGCACACCAGACACGTGCCTGTCTTATTAACTTTTCTTGTCGATTAGACAAAATACTTAAAGTTAAGGAAAGAAAGGTTTATTCAGTGCAGTCTGTAAGGGTTTCAGCCCATAATAAGTTGTATCCAAGGCAGGGTGGCACATGGCAGAGGCCAACAGTTCATAGTGGCAGAAGACAGAAATAGCAAAGGCAGAAGAGGGGAAAACAAGTCACTTCCTGTCCCTTAGATTGTATGCAGGATATCTGTCCTAGTGTAGGCATAGCTCTCACACCCTTAATGCCAGTACTACACCATGAATCAATCACAAACTCTAGATTCAGCCATCTCCAAAAAGCCCATTCCCCGTGACACCATAAATCTTTGGGTGTGGGAGGCGGACCTCCAGACAAGAACTATAAACACTGCCTTACTCCCAAAAGGCCCAGTAGATTGTCACTGGGTAAAGGAGACTAATCTGCAGAAGGGGCCCCCAGATGGAGGACTCTGAGTCAGGGCACTCAGCATCTGGCCACAGGGTTGTAGAGGAAGAGTCCCCGTCTCAGCTTCGTGGTGATTATAACAGCCAGTGCGACATGTTCTCCTGTACTCGACATCTCACTGTGGCTGAAGATTGATTACATGCAAACAGTTCTCTCAGCAATTGGCACTCGTTTTAACAAAATCCAATGCAGCCCAAGTCAAGCTAATTGTTTCCGAACACAAGCCATGTGCTCTTGGTGACCTAGTGCCCCCAAAACACCCAAGGGGGGTGGTGAGCTTTACATGGCTTTCTGCTGTACAGAGTGACAAAGAGACTTCAGTGTCTCCAAACCTACTATTTAACTTAATGTACAAAACTACTTTTCACCCACTGATTATTAGATGTATTTGAAATATACAATAATCACCATTCTGGGCATGCACAGTGATAAACAATAGAAAGAAGTGAAGAGAAAGTGCAACTGGATCTCTGCCCTTTTGCAAGGTTGGACAAGAAAAGCACCAATTGAAGAATCAAGTGGCCAATGTATAATAACAGATGATGTAAGTGCTGTAAAGCGCTATGAGCATCTGACAATGGTTTCTGGCTAGTCAGAACACCAGGGAAGATCCTCCAAGGAAGGACATCCTGTTGAGATTTGAAGGATGAGCCAGAGGTTGACCAAAGTAAAGGAGAGAAGCCAGGTGTTTTCTAGAAAAGTAAAGTTGTTTAGCTGGGCTACAGAAAACACATAGGAGATGGAGCAAGAGGACTTGGAGAACTGGTGATGATTCTGTTACAAGGGGGCCTTGTCATGGTGGATTCTCTGAAGGTCTTGACAGGTCTTCATCTGGGAATGATGTAATCTAATTTGCATTGTAGAAAACTTCTGACTGCTTTGTAGAGAATGGATCTAGGGGTGGGCAGGAGTGGAAGTGATCAGAAATAGGAGATTATAAAATAATTCAAGCTCAGAATATGGAAACCAGTCTTAAGGTGGAGATTGTGGATGAAAATGAAGAAAATGAGTTCAAGAGATTAAAGAGAAAGTGAAATTATGGGGATTTGGAAATGAATTGTGGAAGGAGTGCTACTTTCAAGGATTATGATTTCTTACTGTGTCATTCACCGGGAATACACATTAAATTCTCAATAAGTTGGTTTCTATAGGGTACTTTTTGAACTTGATTAACTTGGGAAGAAAGTGCCAGGAAATGCAGTCTAATAGCTAGATCAAAATTTCCTAATCTTTTTCACCTTTATACTATTTTCTGTTCCAGAGGCATGAGAGAGGGAAAAGGTAGTTAAAGAAGAAAAACATCTTTCTCATCTAGCAGGTCCTAGGAACAGAGACTGGTGGGATTTCTGCCATAGGGGTTTATAAGAGGAGACCCATGTTCCGATGGAAGGTGAGAAGACCTGTAACTTGGCTACCAAGCAGGACATCAATGGGGAGGTCTACCTCTGTTAGTAATTTACCTGTGACATCAGACAAAGAGAACATCACACACAGCAGTGTAACCAACTGGTTTTGAAACTGGCAGGAGTGTCAGTGTGGGTTTTTCCTGCCCAGGGTCCCCAGAGCCACTTAACACTTAAGAGTACGCCAGTACTAAAGCAACCCCAGGAGCCCTGGAGGATTGTAAAGACCCAATGAACACACAAACATTAACAAGACTGCAGAAAGCTGGGGAAAGGTCAACTTGTACTCCTCCTGCCCCCACTCAGAGGAAACTGTGACCCTACCCTCAGCAGCCTCTGGTCTGTCTTGCAAACAGAGCCCTAGGGCTGCTCAGCATAAAAGCAGGTCACAGTGATAGAAACACACTTCTGAGTCCACATTTCCCAGAGCACAGGCAGCAGTCAAATCATTGGCAACAGCGGAAAAAGGAAAAGAGCCCAAGGGAACAGGCCACATGGGGAAGCCACTCCTATTTGCGCCTTCATGAGTACAGCCGGCAGCTCCTTCCATTCAGCTCCCCTGATCCCAGCACAGTGCCGCGTACATCCCAAGCCCACGCCCCGCTAGGTGATAGACAGGACCAGTATCATCACCACAGTTGCTCCAACCACCCTCATAAATGGCAGGGACTTCTTGATCAAGGACATTTGTTTAAAAATGCAGATTCTTGGACATTTTAGGAATCTGCAATTCCTGAGTGAATTCTAGACTGGACCCCTAGAATTTGCTTTTTTGACAAAACAAAAGGAGTCTGTGTCACAGCTCTGAGAAACATTTTTGAGGGGTCTGGAAACATTTTGTTAACGTGGTACAGACTCCTTAAATGTCGTGCTCATAGAGTATCATTCAGCTACGAAAAAGAGAAACTTAAGGCTTTTGTAGATAAATGGATGTAACTAGAGACTGTATTAATAAGTGAACAAATCAGATCCACATATGCAAACATCATATTATCTCCCTAGTGTGAGAACATGAAAGAGTAATTAAAATCTGAAAGGTACAGCAGATGCTGTGAAGGAAAATAATTTGTTCCATGGGAAAGAAAACTTAGGATGAGAAAAGGACAAATGAAAGAAGGGAAAAACATATATATTCATGTATTTATGCAGAATAGTTTGGATAATTGTACTGCTAATTTCTGCTGATCTTTTGAAAGAAGCAGTTAATGCTTAAATTTTTTTCCTTTGTATCTTTTTTTAATTCTTACCACTTGTTACTGTCTTGCTTTACTTTTCTTTAAACTAATCTTGTACATTTATATCTGGTAACCTGAACAACTAATTTGAAGATAACATCATTCAACAATGCTTGTTGATGAATTCCTACTACTTTGTTTAGTGAAATTTTGTATTGTTCTAATGCAGTTTTTCTTTTTTTCTATCACTACTTTATATTCTTTAAAAAATAAAAAGATAACTATGGAGAAGTATACATATGC
>PVKA01046533.1:0-14875 GCA_004027165.1 Ctenomys sociabilis
AATGTTGGAGAGGTTGTGGGGAAAAGGGAACACTTCTCCACTGCTGGTGGGAATGTAGACTGGTACAACCATTGTGGAGGTCAGTATGGAGACTCCTCAAAAGAATAGGACTAGAAATCCCATTCAAGCCAGCTATCCCCCTACTGGGAATTTTCCCAAAGGATTTGGATACACTGTATCATAGAGATATATGTATACAAAGCCCATTTAAAAAGTTTTTAGTTTCACTAGAAAGGAAGCACCTACAAAATTGAGCATTTGCTCTTGATGATGATCAGATTAGAAAAATAAAGTCAAGTGTTTTGCATCAGAACAATAATAGAGGTGGCTGGCTTGAGGGTATAAATGATAAAGGTAAATTCTTTGGAAAGAATTAGCTTTGAAAAGAGAGCTCCAGGGGCCAGGGAGATGACTCAGCAGAATAAGTGTTTCCCTGGCAAGTGCAAGGGCCTGAGTTCAATCCCCTGTTCTGCCAAAAAATAATAAATAAAAAAAAAGAGCTCCAGGGTACACTGCTCAAGAGGAATGAATTGTTCTTGACCACTAATGCAGAATTACATTAAATAATGTGTATCTGTCGCTATGGGGAGGTACTGATCTGTACCTATCAATGGGATGGATTGCCAGAGGCCAAACAGCTGAGTAATACAGTCACTACTTTTTAAAATTAAGAGATTTTATTTTATTATCTTTGTCCCAAACCTATAGCAATGGATTACAATCAGCAGAATATGAAAATCCATTTTCTGCCTTGCTTGCATTAGATATTTAGATGTTATATTTTGTTATGTTTTATGAATCTGGTGGGTATAAAATATCCCATTAGTATCTTACATTATTTGACTAGTTTTTCCATGTGTTTGGATTTGTCCTGTGGATTATATAGCCATATTATTATTCCTTTGGGGCTATACATGTTTTTGTCATTATTTTATAAAAATGTGTATACACTGTAAAAGTTGAACCTCAATCATTTGCATTGTAAATTATCTATTGTTTATGTGTTTGTTCATGTTACTTTTGCTATATGAAAGTTTTATACTTCAAATGGTAATATATCCATATCTTGTTTTATAACTTCTGGTCTTGAAGAAGATTTTACCAATGTCCCTAGATGATACATTTACTCTCTTGGATTTTCTTGCAAGATTTTTAATTTTTTTTGCATTTAAGCCTTCATATCCAGGAATTTATTTTTATATAGTATAATGTGTGGTTTATTTTTATATTGTTCCATATGGATACACTGTCATGCCAATCTCATTTATTGAATAGGCCATGCTTTTCCTCCAGGACTGAACAGCTGCACTTGTCATATACTAATTTCTTAAGTATGCCAGTATTCTAGATTTCTCTAGATGTATTCACTAATTTGTCTATTTTTATATCTACACATATGATTTTAGTGCTTTATAGAATTCTCCAATCTCTGGGCCAGTGAGATAGCTCAACAGACTAAGCATCTGCCTGGCAAGCACAGGGATCAGGGTTCAATCCCCAGCATCACATGCCGTGTCAGCCCCATTGCCCTGAGCACTGAGCTGGCCACAGAGTCCAGGTGAGGTGGCGTGCACCTGTAATCCCAGCACTGGGCAGGCTGAAAACAAGAGGATCATTATGAGTCTGAGCTGCACAGTGAGACCCTGTACTGAATACATTTAAAAACAGAAACAAAAATAGAATTCTCCAAGCTCTAGTAAAACGTTTCATTTCACTTTTCATAGTTCTTAGCTATTCCCCATTGGGGACCTACAGATTTTCAACTGCCTGTGTGAGGGGTATAGCAAATGGATGAAATAAGAGACAGATAATTTAGTAATGCTTAAGGTAGGGGGCTGGGAGATGAATACCTCAGGATGGGCAAAGACCAAGACTCTCCAGCAAGCCACTATTTTAATGCTGCATGGGGAGGGGTAACAAGTGATTCTAGGAACAGTAATGGCTGTTGTTATGGGCTAGTGAGAAGAACAAAGAATTCTTACAAGGAAGAAACAGGGAAGCAATAAGAAAATTGTAGTTTCCCTCTGGGTGAAACTTACTGCTACTGCATTGCTTTAAAGATCCTTATTGCCCTCTGTGGGTCTTATCTTGCCCTGTGATCATCATGTAACACTTGCCTTAGAGCTTCAGCTATGACCAGAAGAAAGTGGGAGAATTTCCTCCTTACCAAAAGGGGGGAAAAGAACATTCTCTTAATTCAATTTATAATCTGTGGTCCCTGACAATTCCAAGGTATTTATTTCTTTATAGGAAAGCTAATTCAATTTTATGAAATTCCAAGCAAACCTTGTTCAGGCTTTTTACCTGAGGACATCTCCAACACCACACAAACAGCCTCCAGACCATGATACAACTTATCTTCAAACACTCACACTCTCTTTTAAGTGTGTCCTTCTTTGATTGTGCTTAATAAATCTGCCTGTGCTTCCCACTGATGTGTCCTGAAATGCTTTTCTGTGATGAAAGTCAATGAACCCACTCTGTGGGGTGGGGGGTGATTGAGTTATTATAATGTCATAGTTTTCTTTTGGTTATAGAACTTTAAGAGACCAGGGAGATCAATAGGTGAAATAAGATGATTTCATTTAGGTACACATAGGCTCAGTGGACCTGTGTACAGAGGCTGAGCCCTGAACAAAGGAAAGGCTCTGGTTTTATACATGTGGTTGAGGGGTTTGGTGTACTTTGTGGCAAGCAAGTTTACAGAATCAAGACAAAGGCAGTTATCAAACAGTGACAGTTTTGTAACTTAGCAACAGCCATAGGGAGGGAAAAGTCTAAAGGTTGGAGAAGCTTGGTTTCCTCTTTACATTTGCTTCATTTTTATAGACCTTATGTCTCCCTTATCAAATTTATTCTTTTTGTTGTTGTTTTGAGACAGGGTCTTTATGTAGTTTGGGATAGCCTCACCATGTGGCCCAGACTGGCCTCAAATTCACAGAAATCCTCCTGCCTCAGGAGTACATTTCAATCACCAATAGACACATTCTGAATTTACTAATTTGCTAGGCAATTCTTATTCAAGTCAAATTGATGCATCACAATTAAGGATCACAGCCTATTATGATTTCTGTATGGATTTCCCCCCGAAAACCTCATGTAGTCACTAGGGGTGGGCTTTTCTGATGTAGCTAAGTCTAGACATTGTGTGATTAATTTGTACTGCAATCATTTGATTAAAGGTGCTAGGATTAAGGGTGGGTGATTGTTGGATCAATCCGCTGATTGGATTGGCACTGTCCTAATCCAATCAGACTAGATAAGATAAAAAGGGACAGAAAGAGGCTTGTTTCTGTCTTTTTGCTCTCTGTTGATTTTTCTGTCTTCCACCATGAACTATTGCCCAATGGACATGCCACCTTGTCTTGGACAGCTGATTATGGACTAAAATTTCTACAAGCTGTGAGCAAAATAATCATTTTCTCCTTTGACTTTGGGTGCTGTGTATTTTTTTCTTAGTAGTGACAGAAAAGTAAATAAGACAAAGCCCTATCCATCAAGCTGAAAATGGAAGAGCACAAAGTTCATCACCAATTGCCAAGATTTTAATCAATCATGCATAAGTAATACAGTCTCCATAAAAACTTGAAAGGACAAGGTTAAGAGAGCTTCCAGATAGTCAACTATGTGGAGGCTCCTCCATACGACAGGACTTGTTCTATTACTCTTTTCATCAGTATCCTTTGTAATATCTCTTATAATAAATGATTAAATGTGTTTCCCTGAATTCTGTGAGGCATTATGGAAAATTAAACCCATGAAGGGGTCCATGAGGACCCTGCTGTATAAATGGTCAGTGAGGAACATGGCTAAAACAACCTGGTACTTGCCACTGGCATCTGAAGAGATGTCTTGCTACCTCCACATGATGCAGTCTCCTGAGACTGGGCTCCTTAACTTATGGCATCTCACCCAATCTCCACATCAAGAGCCTGAGTACTGTAATGAATTAGGGGGGTCTACTGCAGAATTGTTTGCTTGTTGGTGTGTTGTGAGAGTATAGTATGAGAAATTGAATCAGGGTAAGTTTGTTTTCTGTATACAGACACAATAAGACTATTTGCTATAGCAGTGTTAAACCTTTGTTTATGCCTTATTAAGTTTCACTTGTTAGATGTATCTAGTTCTAAAAGAGGTGAAATGAAAGATCAATAAAAATGGATTCTGATTGTGATTTTGTATTTTTATAGTTTTAACTTTGTGCTTTTGGCATTCATGTAATTTAGTGCACATAAGTTTATGAATACTATATATTATTCATTGCATATCTTTCTCATACTCATTGTCTCTTTTGATACTGTATTTTTTTTTTATTTTAGGTAAGGATCTACAGGGTGTTCAAGGTCTCACGACTACATCAGATTCATAGTAATCCACATGTTTATAGCCTCCCAAGAGCTGGGATTACAGGGGTGCACCACCATGCCCAGTCTCAACTGTGGTCTCAGTGGCCCTGTGCTTGCTTGCAGGTGCTTTAATCCACTGAGCTATTTGGCCAGGCCTTCTTTTGATACTGTTTAGGGTTGTTTTTTCATGTATAGATCTAATCTCTTTAAATATTCAATCAAATGTGAACAAAATTCCTTATTAATTTCTATGGAACAATTAGATGTTATATACATTTTCACTATTTAAAAACAGTTTTAAACATCTAGAGTCTTTAAAAGAGTTTTCCTCAGGGAAACTCCTTCCTTCACATCATTATTAAGAATCACTACGCTGGAAGGTATCCTGGTCCTCAGGTTTACTAAGTGTATAGTTAATCTTTTAAAAACCTTTATTTTGTATTAGTTCATGTTTATAGTACATGATGACATTACGTGTGGAAAGTTGATACATGTACATAACAAATATTTTTTATCCTATTTGTCTTCTGATTTTCATTTATTCCAATTAAATTTAGATTAGCTTTTGTGTTATCTGCCAGAGGTTGGATACATTTTTGTGTTCTCTTGGTTTTTTTTTTTTTTTTTTTCATTTTTTAAAGAGAGTAAAAATCATTTTAAAACAAAGAAAAAAAGTCATACAGAATTTAATTTAACAAAGTAATATGAATTTCACAGTATTTATTGTAATGCATAGTGTTGTCTTCCAACCAGTTATTCACATTACCAGACATATGCATACAAAATTGGAAGAAAAAAGAAATTAAGAAAAAAAAAGGAGAAACAATTGAGAAAAGGAGACAAAACAACTGAAGCATTAGCTACTCCTTTCTATAGACCAGCACAAATGCACAGTTGTCCACAGCATCCTGCTTACATACATAGATGAATATTTCCCCTACTCCCTCTCCTGTCATTCTATTCAACTCAGTAACTCTTTCCTTTTGAATAAGTTCATTACCTTTTCCAAGAATTTGCTGTACCCTTCTCTTGTTTTTGAAGAATTTCTAAATAGGTGATCTCTGGCAGCAGCCCTATCTTCCTCACATTAGCAAATTCTGGGACCCGTATTTATTTTATTTTATTTTATCTTATTTTATATTTTATTTCATTGAAGAACAAATAACAATGAGAAAGTTTCAAATAAAATTAGCAGGACAGATTCAATGATTAATACATTGCATATTGTTTTGTAGTGGTTTTTGTCATACAAGGTGCATACATGATATTCTACTTACAAACACTATTAGAGCAGATGTCTCTAATCAATGAATTAAGAGAATGTAGCTATATACTTATCTTATTCTTTTAAAGCTGAATTATACTACAGTTTCAATAATTAATACTTTCTGCCTTGTTATCTTCCTGGTGGTTGTCCATAGTACATGAAGCTGACAGAATATCCTCTCCAAATGCTATTAGTGCAAATCTTGCTTCTCATAGAATTATGTAGAATTACTGCATATTTATCCTAACTGTACTGCTTATACAAGCACAAAGTGTTTTTTCCTTTGTATCCCCTTTTTTGTTTAGTCCTGTCAAAGATGGGCATTCCATTGTCATTCAATTATTATAGGTACCTGAACTCAACAAAACAATCAAACATAGTCCAGCATTCTACAATGATAGTGGGTTATCTGAGGAAGTTGTTGACTAGAGCCATTCACAGCTCCGCTTATTATTATGGCCTTATTTTATATACCTCATTTTTAAACTTTTCTACTGGATGGTTAAGATTGAGACAAAGCAAATATGACAAAAATGTAGCTTTCCTATCTGATGAGGTCAATTAAGTCCCCTCAGAGTGTAACCTGTACTCCTGTACCCTACTCTGTACATCCTTGAAAGTGTCAACCATGTGAATGAGTCATGGCCATTGCTTGACCAGTTTGCTCTGTGTGAGAGCCTGAGAGAGTTTTCCCTCCATGTGACTCTCCTTAGGCACACTAAAGATCACTGATCACATTCCTGTGTGGCTCCATAATCTCCTTGATCAGAAAATTTGGGGTACATCTGAGTTCCATGATGTTACAGTATAGGTTCTCCTATGTCCTGAGTCTTCACTGACCTTGAAAGGCTAGGGCCTAAATGTTGGCTGACCTTGTGCCTCTTCCATTTCTCCTATTTTTTGATCTGTGAACTCAGGTTGTTAAACATCCAGAAGAGAAGCTGATTAGTACCCTGTAACATATGCCGTTCAGTTTACCCTGTCTTACTAAAATCTTTTCAGTTGTTGTTATACATTTCTATTTGTCTTTCTTCTTTTGATTTCTTTCTTTTTTTTTTTTTTTTGTCTTTTTGAGACAGGGTCTCACTGTGCAGTTCAGGCTGGCCTTAAGCTCACTTTGTAGCTCAGGCTGGTCTTGAACTCACAACAATCCTCCTGCTTCAGCCTCGCTAGTGCTGGGACTACAGGCATGCACCACCACACCCGGCTTTGATTTCTTATACTAGGGAGACTATACAATACTTGTACATGTGTGTCTGGTTTATTTCACTTATGAGTATATGTTGAAGTGGCATCCTCTTCAATATATATGCTTCAAGTTTATCATTCTTTATAGCTGAATAATATTCCATTGTATAGAAATATCACACCTTTTTCAACCATTCCTCATATGATGGGCATCTTGGCTGTTTCCAAGATTTGGCTATCACAAATTGTGCTGCTATAAACATAAGTATACTAATATCACTATGATATGATGTTTTCAGTTCATCCGGGAAAATTCCCAATAGGGGGATAGCTGGCTTGAATGGGATTTCCAGTCCTACTTTTGTGAGTAGTCTCCACAGTGATCTCCATAATGGTTTCACCAGTCTACATATCCACCAGCAGTGGAGAAGTGTTCCCTTTTCCCCACATCCTCTCCAACATTTGTTGTTGGTTGATTTTGTTATGATAGCCATTCTTTCTGCAGTGAGATGGTATCTCAGTGTTGTTTTAACTTGCATTTCATGGATGGCTAGCGATGTGGAGCATTTTTTCATATATTTATTCACTTCTTTAATTTCGTCCTCTGAGAAGTGTGTATTCATCTCAGATGCCCATTTCTGAATTGGGTCTTTAAATATGATGGCCCTAATATATTTTAGTTCTTTATATATTCTAGAGAGCAGACCTCTGTCTGAGTGCTTATCAGTTAGGATTTTTTCAAAATTTGTGGGTTATGTTTTCACTTTGTTGACAGTTTCTTTTGACATGCAGAAACTTCTCAAAAAGAGTTGATCCCAGTTAATTCTTTCAAGTGTTTCCCTTGCGAATACATGTTTGTTCATGAACTCTTTACCTTCCTCTATGTTTTCAAGAGTTCCTCCTATTTTCTTTTCCACGAGACTGAGTGTTTCTGTTTTAATGTTTACATCTTGAATCCATTTTGACTTCAGCTTAGTTCATGGCGATAGAGCTGTTTCAAGTTTTAGTTTTTGGCATATAGAAAACCAGTTTTTCCAGCACCATTTGTTAAAGAGGCTATCTTTCTTCCAGGAAGCATGTTTGGCCCCGTTGTCGAAGATCAGATGGCTGAGTGTGTTCTCTGAGGTCTCTGCGTCTTCTAATTTATTCCATTGATCCTCAGGTCTATTTCATTGCCAATACCATGTTGAATTTATCACAGTGGTTTTGTAGTATAATTTCAAGTAAGGAACTGTAATGCCTCCTGCCTTGTCTTTGTTGGCCAAGGTTGGCTTTCCTATTCTAGGTCTTTTCTGGTTCCAAATAAATTTTAGAATTGATTTCTCTAGGTCTGAGAGGTATGATGGTGGCAGTTTGATAGAGATTGCATTAAATCTGTACAGCAATTTTGGCCATCTTCACGATGTTGGTTCTTCCTATCCAGGATCATGGAATATCTTTCCATTTTCTGAAATCCTCTATGATCTATTTTCTTAGGGTCTTGTAATTTTCCATGAAGAGATCTTTGACTTCCTTGGTTAAGTGAATTCCAAGGCATTTTGTTTTCTGGTGTGTTACTGTAAAACCTATTGTTTTTATAGCTTCCTTCTCAGTATGTTTGTTATCTGTGTAGAGGAATGTTCTTGACTTTTGAGTACTGACTTTGTATCCTGCTATGCTACTGAATTTCTGTATCAATTCTAGTAGCTTCTTGGTGGAGTTTTTTGGGTCTGCCAAGTAAAGTATCGTGTCATCTGCAAGTAGTGATAATTTAACTTCTTTACTTATTCTTCTTCCTTTTATTTCTACATCTTTTCTAATGGCTGTTGCTAATGATTCCAAAACTATATTGAATAGGAGTGGTGATAGTGGACATCCTTGTCTTGTCCCTGATCTAAGAGTAAAAGATTTCAGTTTTTCCCCATTTAGAATTATATTAGCTGTTGGGTTGTCATAGATGGCTTTTATCAAGTTGAGGTAGAGACCATGTATTCCAATTTTCTGTAGGACTTTAAATATGAATGTTGTCTTTGTTGGCCAGGATTGCCTTTGTTATTCTAGGTCTTTTCCGGTTCCAAATAAATTTTAGAAGTGTTTTCTCTAGGTCTGAGAGGTATGTTGGTGGCAGTTTGATAGGGATTGCATTAAATCTGTTTAATTGTCCAATGAATGTTGGACTTTGTCAAAAGCTTACTCTGCATCAATTGAGATGATCATGTGGTTTTTAGATTTCAGTCTATTAATATAGTGTAGTACATTTATAGATTTTTGAATATTGAACCATCCTGGGACCCGTATTTTAAGTAGAACTTTCTTTTTTTTTTTTTTTATAAAACTGGGGATTGAACTCAGGCCCTTGTGCTTGCCAAGAAAACAGTTATTCCACTGAACTATCTCCCCAGCCCCTTAACTAGAACTTTTAATATCCTAAATTTCTATGTGCAAGATTTTCATGGACTCAAATTCTTTGCTATATTGGTTTTTCACATTTTATATCTTTTCTGTTTAGATCATCTAAGCTTGTTATTACTACCCTCTGTAAGCTCCCTGATTGTTTTGTTTATTACATCCATTATGTTTAATTATATCTTCTTTGAACTCATTGAGCACCTTATGTTTTTGTTTTTGTTTTTTTTTTAAGTATTCTTTATCCTTTCAAATAAATTGTCTGTGTGGCATTTGTTTTCTTTAACCTTCATTTCCCATGAATTAGCTCTGGGGGAGTTGGGACTTTTTAGAGGCATTTTGTTGCTTTGTTTTTTTGTTTGTTTTTATACTGAGGTTTGTGAGTGGTTACAGTGGGAAGACTTTGTTGCTAGCGTGGAGATCTCATAGTGTCTGCCTTTTGGTGATACACTCTAGGCATAGCTAACTATAGGCCTTTGCCTATGCCCCAAGATCCAACCTCCTCCATTAACTTGGTGGTAGCACTCAGCACCAGAGTTTTGGGAATGGATCACAGTATTGTTAGTGATACAAAGGTCATCTGGATAGAACAAGCACAAAAAATCTATTAATAGCAACAAACAGGCAACCAACTTGGGACCTCTTCTTCTCTCTCTCAGACAGAGCTTTCTTTCCTCCAATAACCATATTTT
Source organism: Ctenomys sociabilis (assembly GCA_004027165.1). NCBI lineage: Eukaryota > Metazoa > Chordata > Mammalia > Rodentia > Ctenomyidae > Ctenomys > Ctenomys sociabilis. The sequence continues at coordinate 9,879 of PVKA01046533.1, forward strand.
GTTCTTAACCTCCATTGTTCCTAAAATTCATTCTTTAAGTTTAAGCAACATGAATGTGTAACACACGCCTCGCAGGGTGGGAGTTTCTTTCCTCTGTATCACCTGCAGGTCTTCCATGAGATCATAATTTTATCAGTTGACCATAGTTTTGTCCTACCTCACGCCCACCCTGCAATTTCCCATTTTTCTCCACACTGGACCTGTCTCACTTTGTGGTTTTGCTGTATAAAACTTTCTAGAAAATGTAGAATCTTCAGCAAACCACTTGGGACCCCTTCTGTTTTTTTCTAAGATAGCAGCTTTCTTTCCCTCAATAAAGATATTCTTTATTGAAATTTATTCTGCTCTTTAAAAAATAACAACAAACAGCAAGAAAACAGCAACAATAATGTCCAAAGTTGATATTGACATACCAATAATAATCAATATTGTACCACCCCAACCATAGAAAAGAGATCTATACTTATAAACACTAAAAAAAAAAAAAAACCCAAATAGTGGAATATAGTAAATATCTGCTAAATGCAACAACTATACCTCTGCCAACAATTAAAAATAATTCAACTGAATTATCTAAAGATTAATAAATCTTAATGGCTATACTAGTTCAAACATAAGGGGTTGGGATTGAAAGAAGAAAAATTTCAAAAATTAATGATGAGAAGCATGCAGGAGAGACAAGTGAAATAAAGGATCCTGTTAAGCACTAGAAGAATATTGATAGAATTAGCTAAAAGTATGATAAAAGAATAAGAAAAAAGGTGATTAAAGAAAAGCATAGTGTTATGGTTTGTGTATAGTTGTCCCCCCAAAACTTCATGCAGTCTTGGGGGGGCTTCTGGAGTTTGTGATTGATTGTTGTTCCTGTGGATGCTGCACCTGCCCTGGGGCAGGTAATTTGCATTTCAATGTAAAGAGGGAAGAGAAGCTGGCTGCTGCTACTGCTTCTTTTGTGCTCTTGCTGCCCCCATGAAAGTTTGCTTTCTGCTTGTGCTGCTTTGCCCTGAATCCAGCTGAATAGGGACCGAAACCTCCAGTAACTGTGAGCTAAATAAGCCTTTCCTTCCTTTATTTTGGGTGTTGGGTATTTGTCCCAGCAATGAGAGAAAAGTAACTAAGACACATGGCAAACATAATAAGAAGAAAAATAGAAGAATTAAAATGAAAAACGAGGGCCGGCCAAATAGCTTAGTGGATTAAAGTGCCTACAAGCAGGTGCAGGGTCCAGGATTCAATCCCCAGGCCTGCGGTGCTGGCCCCATCCCCCCAGGGCAGGGGCTGAGACAGCAACTGAGACTGGGTGTGGTGATGCACACCTGTAATCCCAGCTCTTCCGGGGCTGTAAGCAGGCAGATCACTATGAGTCTGATCTAGTAGTGAGACCCTGAACACCCTGTAGTCTTTTCCCTAAAAATACAAAAAATAAATGAAGAATGAAAGACCATGAAAAAGGAAAATTTCTCAAAACCCAAGAAACTAGTGAAGACAAAGAAAAAGAAATAAAATGAATCTAAAAAAGAAACCGAAAATTCTATCTCTGAATGAATGTTTTTTTTTTCCCCCCGGATCTGCATTTTTGGAGTTAAGCAAGTCAGTTTTCTCTGCCTAGCTTTGGGGACTGTGGGCTTGGGAGATGACGTCCTCTGCCAGAGACCCCACTCATTTAGTTCCCCGTGCCATGGCAACCATTAAAGATGAGGTAGAAATGTTTTAGGCAGCTGAGTTAGATAGAAATATTCTAGGCAGTCAGACAGGGCCAGGCCCTCAAGGAGACAAGATGGCAGACAAGGTGACTTTGCAATTTAGAAGAGACAGACACTCACTATGGGCCACACCTCAAGACCAAGACAAAAGAGGAAACACAGCTACACACTTCCCTAGGGATGGGCATCAGAGATTGATATTCTAGATAGGTATCAATCACTTTGAAAGAGCTAAATGCGTCACTAGCCCAACCCCCAACAGGATGAGACCCTGTCCCATATTCATGCCCGCTTGCTATGTGACTCACTTCCCTATTTTTTCCTGAACTTAATCAATTTTACCTGAGCAATGGTACTTGTAATCCCATTGGTTAACCATGGTTTTGTCCCACCTCTTGCCCACCTAAGCGAGTTCCCATGTCTTTACCACCTTAGACCTGCCTCACCACATAACTTTCCTCTATAAAAGTCCCTGGAAGAGACAGCTTCCTGGAGAACTACCCAGTCAGGCCCCCCTCCTGTCCCTCTCTTGGACAGGAGCTTTCTTTCCCGCAATAAATCTATTCTGCTCATAACCTCCGTTTGTTTCTAAAATTCATTCTTTGGTTTTAGAGAACACGAACTCGTACAGGTCAGGTCCAGAGATCATTTTTCCCTATGTCATTTGGAGGTTCCGTTTGGAGGTCACCCACGTGAGATCAGTTTTTATCCCTGTATCATCCAGGTCATGTCGGGAATTTCAATATCCTGTATCATAACCTTGCTCATGTTGGTAGATGGAGAAGGTAGTCAGACTTCTGATCTGTGATGGAAGCAAGCAGTGGGGTAATGCTTCAAGCCTCTTGCTGTACTGCATTCCTGCACTTTCAGACCCAGTTGTCACTGAGTGCAACATGAGCCAGGCCTGCTTACTGCGGAGGGCCATGTCCTTACTGGCCTGAGCTTAAACCTCTTGGGCTTCTTTGTGTAGCTTGTTCCCTGTGTGCAACCAGTTATACTAGTAAAGATACAGCAATAACTGTCTCCCATGGCTAGCTCTCATCATGTTACTGTGGGAACGTCATGCTAGGAACCCAGCAATGAAGTTATTTTATAGTTTTTCAGAGTCTCAATCTTAAAATAACTCCCTCCTGAAATGGCACTTTGACTAAACAGTCTCTGGAAATATGGCATGCACCCTGGATTTCCTCTCTGTTGCCTGCTATGTAGAAAGAGTCACCTCAGAGCAAAACCGCGTGCTGCTTTTGCAATTCATAACAGCTATAGGGACCTCTTAGGGCCAGTGTCACTAGTCCAGTCAACCATTTGTCCTTGGAGCTCCCAATCCTAAGGGCTTACTTTGTGTCTGCAAGAACAGGTTCCCTCCATGGGAGCAGGGATGAGTTTTCAGGCTGCCTTGTTCTTTGTGTTGTGCTCTGTTTTTTTAGCTTCTCTGTAGCTTCTAATTTTTCAGTCAGTTCCTTTCCAGTTCCTGGAGTTTGTGTTCATTCTCTCTCTCTCTGTCTCTCTCTCTCTGTGTGTGTGTGTGTGTGTATGTCTCTCTGTCTCTCTCTCTCTCTGTGTCTCTTTGTCTCTCTCTAGCTCTCTCACTCTAGCTCTCTCTCTCTTCCCCCTACTCTCTTCCCTCTCTGCTCTCTCCTCTCTTTTTCTTAGTCTCTTTTTGTTCATCACAAAGTAGTTTTTCAGATGTCTGGATTCCAGTTCTGAGAGGCTGAATTTTGCATTTCATGGTAATTTCACATATTGGTTCCCCTCAATCCTGTTTACAGTTTTGAGCCTTAAATTTTTCTTACCTCTACTCTCCCTGCTTTCTTCTTATAGGAATTTTTCTGGCACTATATTTTGAATTTCATCATTTTTTCCTCCAAGCAGCATGTACCTGGATATTTTTTACTGTTTTAAAAAGAAATTAATGTATTTGATATAGGGTCTTACTACGCAGCTCAGAGTCATAGTGATCCTCCTGTTTTCAGCCTTCCCAGCCCTGGGACTGCAGGTGTGTACAACCATGCCTGGTCTGGTTTTTTACTTTGATAGTCACTTCTTTTTAGTATATTTGGTTTAATCACATTTGATAAATATATATGCTTAAATTTTATTTCATTCATGTTAATGTCTATCCATAAACTTTTTGGAGATTTTTCTTTTTTCCAAATTTAAATTACTATTTACTTCATTTTCTACCTTATTAATATCTACTGTATACAAACAAGGTTATAAGGAACTTCAAGGGTTTTTTAAAAGTCTGTCACATGAAATTTCAAGTGACAAAGTTGGGAAATTGAACTAGTGTCATTTTGACTCTAATCCAAGTTTCATTATGGAATGCTGGGGATTCAGAGTGACATCCAGCACTCTAAATGAAGAAACACTGCTTCTGCTTAGGCCAGCTTAGGGTTACTCTGAATACTTCAGTAAGGGGTATTGATGGCCATAGTGAGCTAAGTAGGTGAGAATCACTGAGCTTCACTGTTTAGTGAACACAGTGGCCTAGTATGGCTAGAACCTCAAGTTTGTTGGGTGTGTTACTCTGGTGGCTCCTTGGGGAGGGGCTATGCTTCCTGTGCTAGGAATGTGTCCTTGTAGCCTTAGATCCCAAGTTCTTGCTTCAGGAACAGAACAAATGTGGCATTCCATGCTTCCAGTCCTGTTCCAAGTGCCAACTATTATGTCTCTACCTCTCTGGGACTGTTCTGTCCTGAGATGGTTCTGCACTCATTATCTTAGGGGTGCTTAGCGCAAATGTAAGCCCCTTCACCCTTGCTCCCTCCTTGAGGTGCCTGATCATCCTGGGAGGGCAGTCTTCTAAACAGGTGTCCATCAGGTATGATCATTTTATAAAGACTTCATGGGGCTCTACATAAGATATTTAGGGCCAGTAAAAAATGTCACATTTCTTTGCTTTTGCTGGGAATCCTTGCTCCTCTGCTTGAGAACACAATTCATCTCATGCTAAATGGAAACTTCATTTGGCCATTATGTTCATCTCCAATCAATAAATTACCGGAGAAAAAATTCATTTAGTTATCACTTGTAACTTGATAGACAAAAATCTTTATAAACCTAGGGAACATGAGGTGTTAAGAATATTGCTCATCTTGCCTCTCATAGAATTATGTAGAAGCACCGCGTTATCTAACCCAACTGTACTGTCTATACACACACAGGATGATTTTTTTCTTTCTACAACCCTTCCTTTGTCTATACCTGTCAAAAGTGGGCACTCCGTTGACATTCAACTACCTTAGGTGCTTGAACTCGACACCACAATCCAACACAGTCCCGCATTCTGCA
>PVKA01046534.1:0-14873 GCA_004027165.1 Ctenomys sociabilis
CTCTCTCTCTTTCTCCCCCCCCCTCTCTCTCCTTCTTTCGCTCTTTCTTATTCTCTCTTATTCTTCCTCTCTTTCTTGTTATCATAACTGGAAACTGGAACCTCTAACCCAAACAAAGTTAAGGTGCTCTGTGGTGGTAGTAAATGAAGTGAGTGGAAGAGCATCCCTCCCGTCCTACTGAACAGTGAGAGAACACAGAGTGTGCTAGTGGAGTATGAACAAGGAATCTGTTCAAAAACCATGAAGGGCCAGCTGTATGTAGCACTAGTAGTGGTCTTGGAATGTCTCTGTCAGAAGGCACCAGAGCACCTGGCAGAGCTACACAGAGACAAATGGGGTAAAATGATGTGAATACCTTTGAGAGACACCCCCAAAGTGGCTAGCTGAAAGCTCACACTCAGCCCTCACACCCAGACAGCAGGAGCAACCTCTCAACTAGCATCACTCCGACTGTAGACTTTGCAGGGTTACTCAAAACAGAATTGGGCTCTGGTTTGCACATTAGGATAGAACTGTGTAAACCAGAGGGATTTTGTTCATTTTCACTCTTTGTTTTGCTTTGCTTTTCTATTGTTGTTGTTATCTAGGATTTAACTTTCATAGTTTGTTTTCATCTTTTTTTTCCTGTTTCTCAATAGTGTTTCTTGACTTTGTGGTATTCTTATATGAGAGAACACTCTCTCTAATCTTTCTCACTTGCTTTGATATTCTTTAGTTTTCCCTATTGTTTTTTTCCTACTGTCCTTTTCCCAGTTTCCCAAACATTGATGGTTATCCATTGTCCTTCAATCTTCATTCTACTATATTTCTCTTCATATGTATCTCTCTACTTTTCCTTATCCCTCCTAAATTTCAATCTGCTATGCACAAACACCCACCAGGATGGCAGGGTATTAGCACAGCAGACTAAGTGCCTGCTTAGGCAAGCACAGGGACTGGGGTTTGGTCCTCAGTTCTACATGCCAGGCCAGTCCTGCACCCAAGTATGCTAAGCTGGCGATGGATTTTGGGCATGGTGGTGCATGCCTGTCATCCCAGTGCTGGGGAGACTGAGAACAGGAGGATCACTACCAGTTTGGGTTTTGTAGTGAGACCTTGCACCAAATACATAAATTTAAAAAAAAATCTACATTGTTAAATCACTACATTACTCTTATGATTAGAATCACCAAATTAGCAATTATCACAGTCTGTCAGTTTCTAGCATGCAGGGGCTCGGGAGATGACTGAGTGGAATAAGTGCTTCCCTGGCAAGTGCAAGAGTCTGACTTCAATCTCCAGTTCAAAAAAAAGTTTCTAGCCTGTGATTGACACTCTTGTTATTGCTGATTGTATTGTTGTATCCAGGGCATCATATCTGCTGTGATCAGTTATTCTCACTTGATGATTATGACCTTGTTACCATTTGAGGTCATAATCACGAGAGTGCAGTATAATAGGATTGAGTGTGGGGACAAATAAATAGTAATTTTTCATTCTCATAAATTGGGAAAGTAAGATGAGATAGATACAATGTCCCAGCAACAGGTATATCCAGAAAATATCTGAAGAGTAAACATTTATTAAAGAAAGTGATACTACATATCTGATTCTAGTGATAAATACTTATGACAAAGCCTATAATAAGCAATTCACAAGTATTAAACAGAAAACAAATTAAGGTTTGAAAAACAAGAAAATGTCAAAACCCAGAAGCAACATTAAACTCCAGACCACAAGGCCAAACAGAACACATCCAGGAGACAAGAGAGAGGAATACATAATCCACCCACCTGGATCTTCTGAAGTGGTAGCATAGAGAAAACAAACAAATAAATATGAATGAGCTTCTAGAGAAAATAAGATCACAAATAATCTCTCAGGAAAAAACAGAGATAGCCTCCATAGTAAAGGATCTTTTCAGAAAATCTGGAGTAGATACAGATTATACAAAATGAAAATTAGAAAGTGATGGAAAATATGAATGCCCAACATAAAAAAAAGAAATGGAATGCATGTAATAGATTCAATCAGATACTCAGGAGATTAAAAATTCCAGTGAAAGTATATATAGCAGGATGAGCTAGGGTGAAAAGAGAATAGGAAATTTAGAAAACATGAGTGCAGACAGTGATCATGAAAGATTTCCTAAAAGTAGCAAAGGCCCATGGAAATCAATCCAACAGTTGTAAAGTAACCGAAAGAAGAGGAACATGCATAAGAGTCAGTGAAAAAGAAGGTAATGGCGATAATGGCACAAAAAAGCCTGTTCGTAGCAGTAGTGGCAAAAACTTCCCAAGTAGAGTTAAAGAATTGATATTTAGATAAGTGAGGAATATTAACTCCAGTTAGCCATGCCAAAGCAAATCTATACCAAACCATGTAAAATTTCACATTCTAGTAATTGAGTAGAAGAACAGAATATTATAAGACTTTCTGTGAAAAAGAAAGAAATCACCTACAAAGAAAAGCCCATCAGAATCACAGCATTCTTTTTAATGAAACTATTGAGTCAAAGGCAGCTTGGAGTGAAGTATTTTAGTCCTAAAGGAAAACAGCATCTGGTGCTGTATGATGTATTTTGCAAAATTATCTTTCTCAGTTAATGAAGAAATAAGATAGTTCCATGAAAAAGAACAACTGAAAGAATGCATGACTTAAGTTTCCAAAATTGTCTGAAGAAAATTTTCAGATATAACAAAATCCACCATGTCAAGAACACCAACAGAAATAATCCAACTTGGAAGGCAAAGAATTAAACATAGGAAAGCTGTGGATCCAAACACAGAAAATAATATGACAAGGACAACCTAATAAATATTAGTTATAAAAATCATTGTAAATCATCTCAATTCTCCAGGCAAAATAAACAGACTGACAGAATAAGGAAAAAAGATCCAACAATTTCTTGCATATAAGAATCACATGTAACCAAAAAAAATTAAAACGAAGGTGAAAGAATACACTTCATTATACAGGGACACACAGGAAACATAGATAGCTATTCTATTTGAAGACAAGGTGAACTCCAAGCCTAGATGAGGAGAGCCTGCTAGGATTTACCTCGAGATGTGCCCCCATTGCCTCATGCAGTTTTACATGGACCATTTTTAGAGGTAACCGAATCTGGATGTGTGATGCTGGGATTGTCAGAAAGTGCTTACAGAATCAGTCCACTAATTTGTTTAGTGCAGTTCTGGCTAAGACCGAAAGTGTGAGTGTTATACTCAACCTGAGACACACAACATACATACAATAGTAGGGAAAGAAAGAGGACTTCCCACTTTTGTTTCTTTTGCTGGTCTGCTGCTAGGGGTTATTCTCCCCTGACAATCCATCCTGCCTTCAGGCAGATGATTTTGGGATTGAAAGCTCGCAAAACTGTGAACTAAATAGATCTTGTCTGTCTTAACTTTGGGCATCAGTTATTTTGTCTCAATAATGAAAAATGTAACTAAGACAGACACAAAGGTCACTGTATACTTGTCAATGGAAAGCTCCAAGAGGAAGAAATAACAATCATAGGTATATATGCATCAAATACTTGTGCATCCAACTATATAATACAAATATATATATTTGTATTGCACAAAATATTATACGTATATTTATATTTTTTTGTATTTTTAGGGAAGGGTCCACAGGGTATTTAGGGTCTCACTACCAGATTGGACTCGTAGTGATCCACCCATTTATAGCCTCCCAAGAACTGAGATTATGGGTGAGTGCCACCACGCCCAGTCTCAATTGCCATCTCAGTGTTTTCTGTGAGCAGGGCAAGCAGGGCAGGCCCCAGGATCGAACTCCTGGTCCCTGCACATGTCTGCAGGTGCTTTCATCTGCTGAGCTATTTGGCCAGCTCTCTATTATACAAATATTAAAAGACATAAAAATCAGAAGAGTAATGCAATTCCAAAGGGAAATTTCAGTATCCCACTATTACAAATAAGTCAACTAGGAGAATAGTAAACAAAGAAATATTGAAATGAAATAAACTTGTAGACAAAAGAATTTAGAATATTACTGAAAAGTATTTCATGCTACATCAGAATGCACTTTTGTCATTTATACACAGGACATTATCCAAGACAGATCACATATGAGCTAATACAGTGCTGTTAAGTACTTGCAAAGGAATGGAAATATGCCATGCCTATTATCACACCTAGTACAATGCAATTAGAAAACACACAAAATAAACAAATTGAAATTAAATAACACTCTCCTCAGCAAACAATGGTCACAAATGAAGTTAAATGTTAGAAAGTTTCTACAATTAAATAATGCTGATACAACATAATGGAACTTATAGGAGGCAAGGAAAGCAGTCCTATAATTTCTGATGTTGGCCATTACCAGATTTTTTTCTCTGAATCTATTGAGATGATCATGCAATTTTGTGTTTGGCTCTGTTCATACAGTTATTATATATTTTGATTATCACATGTTGATTTATCCCTTCATCCTCGGGATGATTCCTACAATGTATAATCCTTTTGAATTGGTGCATTTTTTGCCAGTAATTTATTGGGGATTTAGAAATTTAGTTATTGCCAAATAACATTAGCAATTCTTTCTCACAATAGGAAAGTAAAGCAAGCCAAAACAAACAAATTTGAACCCCAAACATCTATACGTAAAATAAGTCAAGCCCAATGCCCATATGTCAGAAGAAACTGTAATGATCACAGCATAAATTAGTGCAATGGTGACAAAGAAAACAGCATAAAAATTGATGAATTGAGTAGTTGGTTCTTGAAACAATTAAATGAAATTGACAAACTTCTAGCCAACCTAATTAAATAAAAGAAAATACTCAAATTCATGTAACTCAGTATAAGAAAGGTGAAATCATTACAGATCTCTCAGAAATCCAGAAGATCATCAACACCTACTTTGAGAACCTGTTCTTCAATAAGATGGAAATCTTGGAAGAAGTGGAAAGATTCCTAAACACATATAAATTACATATGAAATACAGTCCCCCTTGAGAGCATACATGCAAAAATCCCCAATAAGTTACTTGCATACAATGCACTAACTCAAAAGGATTATACATTGTAGGAATCATCCAAAGGATGAAGGAATGTATCAACATGTGATGATCAAAATAGCAACTATATCAATAGAGCCAAATACAAAATGGTATGATCATCTCAATAGATTCAGAGAAAGAATCCGACAAAGGCCAACATGCATGATAAAAAAAAATTCTCTATAGAAAACTGGAATAGAAAAACTTACCTTAATCTGATAAAACTTATGTATGACAAACCAACAGCCAATATCTTAAGAAATATTCAACATCTTTAAGAATTTATTCTAAAATAGGGAAGAAGACAAGGATGTCCACTATCACCACTCCCATTCAATATAGCCCCCCGTCAACATTAGGAAAAGCAATTAAACAAGAGAAAAAAATAAGAAAAAGCAAAGGAGGAAGTAATTATCATTACTTACAGATGATTTGGGATGCTACAGAATAGATCCAAAAAATAATTCTTGATTTAGTTATCAAATTCTGTTGCCATGCTGGATACAAAGTCAACACTTAGAAAAAAACATATAGACCTGTCAAAGATGGGGACTCAATTCTCATTAAACCATTATAGGGGCCTGATCTCAGCGACACAATCAAACACAGTACAGCAGTCCACAATTATAGTGAGTTATCTGAAGAAGTTGTTGACGATAGCCATTTACAGCTCACCTTATTATTGTGGACCCATGTTATATGCCTCATTTTTATACTTTTCTGCTGGATGGTTAAGACCAAAATAAAGCAAGACCCATATAACAAAAAATGTAGCTTTTGTATCTGATTTGGTCAATCAAGTCCCCTTAGGGTTTATCCTGTAATCCTGTACCTCACTCTGTAGATCCCTTCTCTGTGTCACCCATGTGGATGAGGCATGGCCATTGCTTGCCAGTTTGCTCTCTGTGAGAGCCTGAGAGAAAATTTTCTCTCCATGTGACTCTCCCCAGGCACACTATAGATCATCTATCGCCTTCCTCTGTGGCTCCATAATCTTCTTGATCAGAAAATTTGGGGCACAAGTGAATTTCATGATGTTACAATACAGGTTCTCCTATGTCCTGAGTCTTCCCTGTGTGCTTGCTCCAGTGAAGATCTAGTGAGCCCTGGGGTGGTCTCACTTACATGCCAGGCCTGAGCTCTGGGTCAAATGGGGTCCCGGCAGGCCCCAGGCGGTCTGACTTACATGCTGGATGTGGCTCTAAGACCGATACTGCGAGCCCTGGTCAGTTTCACTCACCTGCCAGTTCTGGGTGGAATCTTTCACAAAATTTATTGAATAAATTATCTTGACTCCAATAAATGTGTTTGGCACCTTTGTCCAAGATAAGATGGTTGAGTGAATTTTGAGATCTATCTTTCTTTCTTTCTTTCTTTCTTTCTTTCTTTCTTTCTTTCTTTCTTTCTTTCTTTCTTTCTTTCTTCTTTCTTTCTTTCTCTCTGTCTGTCTGTCTTTTTTCTTTCTTCCTTTCTTTTAATGTATTTAGACAGGTGTCACTATGCAGCTCAGACTCATAGTGATCCTCCTGTTTTCAGCCTCCCCAGTGCTAGGATTACATGCCTGGTCTCAGTGGCCAGCTCAGCACACCCTTGGCCTGGGCCAGTGCTGCATAGTTAGGAGTTATTGCTGAATGTTATAATCTGTTCTATTGATCCTATGGGGTTTTGGCTGGTTGTATTTTCCCCCAGTACTATGCTATTTATAACATAATAGCTTTGTGGTTCAATTGCAAGTCAATTGTATGTGATGCTCCTTGCTTTGCCTTTGTTGCCCAGGAATTTTTTTTTTGATATGCTAGATCTCTTGTAGCTCTGAATAATTTTTAGGATTATTTTTGTGAGGCATGCTATTGAGCTAGAGGCAAGACCCACCCAGCTGATCCAGGAGCAGAATATTTTGTCAGAGTTTCACAGAGCATTCACTTCCAAAGGCTGCAGCAGGAAGAAGTGGAGCACAGCAGTCAGACCTAAGCCACATCCACCTGGATGAGTTAGAACTTGGTATATCCAGATCTGGTGCTAAGGTAATAACCGTTTAGGCTCTACATCAAAGGTCAGAAGATAGTGCTATACAAAATGACAAAGAGAAAGAGAAAAACACATTCCCAGGCTCTGAGCCCACCCAGAGCAAATGTGGAAGAATGTTCAAATGAAATGAGCATTCTCAATGTTCCAAAGAAATGAATGAAAGCATGCTCGATGTATTTTCTCACTGAGAGATGCAAATTAATCTAACATTGAGATTCCATATCACCGCAGAAATAATAGGTACAATCAAGAAATCAACCAATGACAATTGCCGGTAGGAAAAAAATAACCTTTTTTACTATTGGCCTGTGTGTAGACTGGTGTGACCACTGTGGATATCGGTATGGAGATTTCCCTAAAACTTAAAACTAGAGGTTTTATAACCTCTCTTCTTTTTCTTTTTTGTTTCTTCTCAAAAGAACTAAAAGTATCACAATACAATGGCATATGCACACCTTACAGCAATCCAATTTTTAGTTACTAACTCCTAGAAGCAACCCAAATCTTGCAAACTGCACATGAATGCCTAATGAATTTATAAAATGTGGCTTTTTGTACAATAGATTACGAGTCAGCCATAAATAAAAGCAAACTTTGAGACTATGTAAATGAATGTACCATAAGGTCATGCTCTTAAATAAAATGAATTGGCAAACATAGGCAAATAATGCATTGTTTTTCTGGTATGAGAAAGAGGGAAGTTTACATAAGGGCCACAAAGTACAATTAATACTGTCAAATAGGAAGAAAACATTCAAATGTGAAGGAGAACGAGGGAGTAGAAAGGAGAACCAAAAGAAAGGGAAAAGAAAAAGAAATGAGAAAAGAAGGAAAAATGGAAACAAAGCCTTTACAAATAAAAAGAAGAAAAGGGGTTAAAAGATGAGAGGAAAATGGGGAAAATAAGAATAATCAACTTCTGACATTGCCAGCCCTACAAATAACCCATTACTATTATGGCCTACTGAACTGTATTGGATTATTTAGCTGAATTCACATACCTACAATATTTAAGTGCCAATGGAATACACATCTATGACAAAACTAAAGAAAGGGGATATAAATGAAGGACGGTTTTGCATTGGTGTATACAAAATAAGATAGATATACAGCTACTTTCTCTTAATTCAATGAGAAGAAAAATTTGTACTAATAGTATTTGGACAGGATATCATGTCTGCATTTTGTACTATCAATAACTCCACAAAGACAACAATATGCAATGTATTAATTATTGTTACTGCCATACTAACCTTTCTTGAAACTGTCTCATTGCTATTTCTTTCTCGATAAAAGTAGTAAAAAATATTTCTCACATACCAGTACAAATTCCCTATGCTGACTGAAATCATTGTGCATATCTAAAATATACCAACAAACTTAATTTAAAAAGTAAAAAATAGAAAACACCAGAGATTCCTTTTCTATCCAAAGGAATAAGGTGTTGTTTCTTGTTTTGGATGTGCCTTACAGTTGATTTGGAACCATGATAACGTGGCAATAGCAGCAATACTGCATATGGCTTCCAACAATGCTTCAGAACAGACCAAGTAGTGTGAATTTCTTGAAACATCTTCCCTAGAGGGAGCCTGCTGACCTCATGGCGACTGTGAGGAGACAGTCCTGCTGGAGAGCCTGTGTCTCGATGGACAGCACCAAGGACAGCACCGACACAGCCCGCACAGGCTGTGGGGACGGCCAGCCCTGAACGCGATCCAGCTTGGCTTGGCAAGCATGGCTGATTCTTCTCACATCTACACTACAATTACAGGCAACATTTTAATGCATGCATGTGAGAGAATCATGTGCCAGCCAATCTGCTAAACCTTACTTAATTTCCTGATCCACAAATGAATGGGCTAAAGAAAACACCTGTTTTTATGACACTCTGTTTGGGAATAATTTATTATACAACAAGAATAATTCAAAATAAAATGTGGCTAATTTGTTGGATAGGTATGAAAAGGTGATCAGCATGCTGTTTGTAGGGAAATTACAATTTTTCATGTGTTTTTGATATTTAATTTTGGTAAGAAGAAATATTTATTCAACCATCTCACTCTGCACCTTTTAACTCCCTTACTTAATTTGTCCTGTGGATACGTAACTTGGATACATTTTCCTTCAACACATTTTTGCTTCTTTTCATAAATGACCTTCTCACAGGGGCCTGTGAGATAACTCAGTAGACTAAGTGCCTGCCTAGGCAAGTGCAGGGACCAGGGTTCATGCTCCAGGGGTGAATTGAGCTGGCATCCAAGTCTGGGCATGGTGGTGCACATGTGCAATCCCAGCACTGGGGAGGCTGAAAACAGGAGGATCATTATGAGTCCTAGCTGCATAGTGAGACCCTGTTCCAAATACATATTTTAAAAAAATATAGAAAAAAGGAAATGACCTTCTCACAGAGGCCATGAGTTCTCCCATACCACTCCATTTAATATCTTTAGTATTTCTGCTTCCACAATAGGGATTATATTGGAACTATATAAGAACTACATTATTTATCTGATTATTGCATGCTGTATAAAAGCATTCAATTATCATTTATAAATTTTCTCAACATAAGAATATATTTAAGTTATTTGATACTAGTTTCTATTTATCAATGTGTGATAAATAATTGTGAAATGATGAGAAAAATAATACTATTGTGAAGAACCTTTGAAAATATACAAAGACATATATATTCACTAAGTACATTGACATGTTATTGCATGAAATTATTGCTATGAAGTTCATGACACGGAAGATAATTCACTAGGGAGACTGGATGTAATACTCTCTTTTGGTTGGGTCTTTCACTGGTTGGTTTTTGGTATTAGAGTAATATTTGCCTCTATGAATGAGTTAAGGAGAACTGTTTCCCTTTCAGTTTCATTGATGAATTGGAGGAGTATTAGTGTTTAATCTTTTCTAAAGCACACCTTCACAATAGCTATAAAAATGAAATACTCAGACTGGAGAGATAGCACAGTGAGATAAATAAATAAATAAAATCAAAATTAAATACTCAGGAATTAATCTAACAAAGGCTCTCACTACACAGATAAGACTCATAGTGATCATCCTATTTTCAGCCACCCCAGTGCTGGAAGTAAAACATCTATCCATTCAAAATTATACTACTCTGAAAAAAGAGTTCAAAAAGGATTTCAAAATATGTAAGATATTCTTTGTTCATGGAAAAAAAGAACCAACATAGTGAAAATGGCCCTACTCCTAAAACTGATATACAGATTTAAGCAATCCAGATAAAAATATCATTACCATTGAGAGAAAATATTCATAAAATTTATCTGGAACCAGAAGAGTCATAGAGTAACAAAGGCACTCTGGGGCAACAAAAGCAAGACAGGAAACATCAAAATACCTGATTTGAAATTATACTACTAAGATGCTGTGATAAAATCAGCACCATACTGGAAAAAAAAAAACAAAAAAAAAACTAGGAACAGGTGGAACAAATTAGAAGATGTATATACAACTGCAAACACACTCAGCCATCCTATCTTTGATAAAGGGGCCATAAATGTTCACTTGAAGAAAGATAGCTTCTTTAATAAAACCGATTTGCATATATTGAAGATTAAAATTAGAACCATGTCTATCATCATACATTAAACTAAGGTCAAAATGGCTCAGAAATCTAAATATTAAAATAGAAATTCTAAATGTACTGGAAAAGAAATTAGGTAGAAATCTCTAAGTCACAAGGGTTGACAGAGAGTTCATGCACAAAAATCAAACTACATGGAAAATAATTGGGATGATCATCTTATTCAGAAGACTTTGCACATTAAAAGAAATCACAGAATTTAAAGAAAACCCATGAATTTGCAAGAAATTTAGAAAACTGTCCTTCAGACAAAGGATATATTTAGAACATATAAAAATTTTTAAAACTCATGCCCTCAAAGTTCAAAGACCAAATCCAAATACGTACATCTGAGAAGATATACACTTCTCGGATGACAAAGTACAATGACATAAATATATGAAATATATTCAACATCATTGGTAATTTGAGTGAAGAAAATTAAAACATCATTGAGATTACCTCTCACTCCAGAAAGAATAGCTCTTATCAAGATATCTTCCAATAGCAAATTCTGAAAGGGTTGTGTGGAGAATTGAACACTTTGTTATCATTGGTTACAGGCTGGTAAAATCACTGTGGAAACCATTGTGAAAATTCTCTAAGAAGCTAGCATTTGAGGTCCCATTCAATCCAGCTACTTCCTTTCTGGATATTTTTGCAGAAGAACTGCAAACATTATACCACAGCATACTACATACACACAATTTGTAGTCACTAATTCTTGGAAGCACCTCAAATGCCCATGAACCAAGGAGTGGACAAAAGAGCTCTGGTATTTTTATGCAATAGAGTTCTATTATGGTATAAAGAAATAGAAAATTGAGGCTTTTGTAGGGAAAGGAATGCAAGTAGAGACCATACTCACATAAGCAAACATTGTATTGTCTCCTTAATTTGAGAAATTGAAAGAGTAATAACATTGGAAAGGTACAGTAGTGAAAAAAACTCGTTAAAAGGGAAGAACAACTGGAATGAAGGAAAGAAGAAAAGAAGGAAGGGAAAATATACATATGTATATGTATATGTATATGATAACCAAAACAATTGTACAATTAATTTTTAATCATTCTTTGGGGGGAATGAAAGAGTTAGTGCTTATAATGCTTAATCAATTTTGCATGCTTACTTCTTGCAATCTGAGTAACTATTCTGACAATGGTAATATGCAACACAAATGCTCCTATTCAATTCCTATCATCTTGCATTAAAAAGGAAAATAGTTGGTTTCATAATTGCTTTTATAAAATAATCCAAGATAAAAATGTAAATATGTGTTATTAGATATGATCTTTAGCAAGCAGAAACTAGAACATTGTCTACACAGCAAGAATTTTCTACATCTGATTTGGTGTGAACAAGGAATAGTTACTAAAATAAAGTATCATAACTTTTTAGTTCCTTGACTACTTTTCACTGAGAAAATAACTGAATATGGTATGTATCTCATTATCAGAACATACAAATTAGAACATTAATTAAATGAAGAATGAAACTTAAAATTTTTGAAATTTTTAAGTCAACAGGAAAGTACTTGAAAAATATGAAACTACAGGGCTGGCGAGATAGCTCAGTGGTCTAAAGCTCCTGCTTAGGGAAGCTTAGACAGGTGAGGGAAACTGTGGTTTGATCCCCAGCACCATGTGCCATGCCAGCCCCTGCCTTCAGGGCAGGCTGAGCTGGACCCCCACAAAAAATAAATAAAATACATAAAAATAAAATTATAAAAGTACAAATAATATGGGCTCTAGTAATAAAATAACTGCTCTTCAGTGATGTAGTTCACATAAATGTGACCAAATGCCATACACAATCTTCCACATTTATAGACACTTAATTTATATTTATTAACTTTGAATAAATTTATTTTTAATTTTTTAGTTCATTTTAATGAGAAAAATAGCAATGAAACAATTTAAAAATAGGTTAGTAGGACAGTTATAATAGTTAATATATAGCATATGTTGTCTTCGTCGTAGTTACTCAAGGGCAAGATGCAGACATGATAACTTGTCTAAACAATATCAGTACAAATCTTTCTCCTCATGGAACCAAGGTAGCTGTATATCTATCCTACAATTTTACATTATATTATAATATATTATATTATATTATATTATATTATATTATATTATATTATATTATATTATATTATATAATTTGATATATATATAATTTGATATATATATCAAACTGATATATCTATAAAATAATTATATATATATATGTATATATATATAAATATATCACTATAAAATGGTCCCTTATTTATATCCCCCTCTTTTGATTTGTTTTCTCAGAGATGGGTGTTCCATTGCTGTTAGAGAAGCTGTATTTGGAGAAGTCTTTAGAGGACCTTTTCATACTTGATGCCAGTTCAAATATTATAGGTCCTTGAATTCAGCAAAATAACCCAATATTATCCAATAGTCCATAATAGTAGAAGGTTATCAGAAGAACTGGCAACTGTGTGAAGTTCAGCTATTTACAGTTCAGCATATTAATATGGCTTTACTTTTTATGTTCTGTCGTTATTTTTCTGCTAGATGGTTATGACCAAATTAAAGCAAGACCTATACAAGTAAAACTGTACCTCTTGTATCTGACAAGGTCAGTCAAATCCCCTTAGAATTTACCCTGATAACTGTGTAAAAATTTTAAATCTTTTCAGATTTGACAATTATGCCATGACAGTATAATTTTCCATTGAAAATATTAAAGCAAACTCCATAAAAATTCCTTTAGTGGTCAGAAGACTGTGTTGTCACTCACATTCCACATATTTGAATTCCAAATTTAATATATAAAGTACATATATTGAAATACTGCAACTGTTACCTGAAGGAGAGGAAACAGTATAAAAACAGTGAAGGTGTACCACACAGAGAAGTTGATCTTTATTTGCCAGTTTATCAGATTAATGTGTTTGAAAGATATGTTGATAATTTGAAAGAAAAAAATGTATTATAGAGAAAATTTCAAGTCTTCCTATGATCATATCAGTAGAATCAATTAGTTCTGAGATATGCATGTGTTTTAGAAACCAGAAATTTTGTGGAACTTAATTTAAATGAAAAGCTTTAATACTGAATAGAGTTATCTGAAAAACTAATTTGATAATCTTCACTAATGTGAAAAGTAATTAGCACCATATCATTACATGATTACCTGCTTCTTGCTCCTTTTTTGTGTGTATTTTTGGTTGAAAAGCAATACAAATCCATGTACTATAATAAACATAAGGCCGTACTTAATTGATTTTTAGGTAACTCTGATGAGTTTTGATGAAAGCTAACTGAAGTGCCATACTTAATTGTACTATTTTTGTTTCTTAATCCCAAATTGTATTAAATCAGAAATCCATTTTTGAGATTCATGAACACATTTAAATATACTAACGTGTAAAATCTTCCTAGAATTTTAAACTTTAAAAATATTTTTAAGAACATACCAATAGTAAAATTTTAAAATTATAACTAGATCTTTTGAAGATTCAATGTACACTAAATGACTATGAAAACAACTGAAAGAGCAACACCGATAATCAAAGATATATAATTTAATTTGCAGATATATACATTACTTTTCCCTCACTATTTTAGTCTGGCTCTAGTATTTATTTTGTTTGCTTTGAAGAATTAAAACTTAGATCTGTGCAATTCCCTTGAGAAACAGTAGGATAGTATCAGATTTACTAATGTTCAAAAATAGAAATCATAACAGAACTGGATCTATTATATTGCAGTAGCTGTTACCTTATCACCTTCAGAAAATGTGAGGCCGTCCACAGCTCTTTTCCAAGAGATTTCTGGAACAGGTTCTCCTTCAGCTTCACAAATGAGTGTGACGTGGCCATTCTCATAAGTAGTCTCATTTTTAAGCTGTATTATGTGAGGCTGTACTGTAAAAAATGTATACATTACTCAATTGTCATTAGAATAAAAGTATCATTCAGTCTGAAAAATCTATTGCAAGCACTTAAATCCACATTAACATAGTATATGACAACTTTCTGGCAATTATACTGACATACATTGCTTTATAGGAGATGCAAGAGGCTACTAAGAATGAGATATAAAGGCTTTAGAAAGTTATACTCATCTATTATTATTGCAAAAATAATTTGAGTCAGGCAGGGTGGTGCATGCACCTAGTCCTAGTGCCCAAAATATTAAGGTAGAAGAATTCACCATGAGTTTGAGGCCAGTTTGGGCTATATAGTGAGTTTTTTTT
>PVKA01046535.1:0-14874 GCA_004027165.1 Ctenomys sociabilis
AAAAAAAAAAAAAAAAAAAAAAAAAAAAAAAAAAAAAAAAAAAAAAAAAAAAAAAAAAAAAAAAAAAAAAAAAAAAAAAAGACTGTTGTTCGTAACTGCTGCATTGTACTTGTTGCATTGCACAGTACGTGTAGCATGATACACAGGGTATGGGCACAGGTTTTGAGTCCACTGACTGTGTGGCCGGCGTGGGAGACAGAGTTATCAGTGAACTGTGCACTCCTCTCTACGGTGTTCTGTTGTCACCTGTGTGGTCTGTTTTTGAGCACTACACAGTTAATTAATAAAAATACACCAATAAATATCAGACAGCATGTAAATTTGCCACCTGTGGGGCCACCTTACTACGCCTAGCCCATAGCTGCGGATTGGACACATCCGCATATCACAGATCCCCCACTGGAAGATGTCCCACGTGCAAACTGAAACAGCTTCTGTGATCTTTACACGCAGAACTGAATGCTAGGTTGGTGTTTTGTTGCTAGGGTTGGTTTTTGAGACAGAGTCAGACTGGCCTTGAAATCACTATGTACCCTGGATGCTGGGATTATAGGGCGATACCTCACAATCACGAATATGATCAGCTGTGGTGGTCGTGTTCTTATATCGAACTGTCCTCTGTGGGCTAACCTCAAATTCCTTCTCAGCCATTGTCCTCTATTTCTTGTCCTTTGTCAATAAATTCTAGTTTCTTTAGATATTTTTTACTTTTCTCTTTTAATCTCTTAGTTTCTCTTCAAGTCATTTCATTTATTCTGATGACTTGAGGCAGTACTAAAATTCAGTTATCTTACACTTTTTAAAAAAATACTTAGCTTGCATCTCTCCTTAATTCTGGGGGGGAATATATATATATATATATATATATATATATATATATATATATATATATATAATTGGCAGTTGAACAACATTAGGTACCTGAAATTCTCCAAGAGTATAGGGTTCAAGTCTTTGTCTCTTGGCCACTGTAGTCTTCTAGTTTTGCAAACTTCAGTATGTAACTAGCTGCAGGCATGCAGGCACTCTGGGAGAAAAATGTTCCTTTTTATTTCTTTTAATGTATTTAGTACAGGGTCTCACTACACAGATCCAACTTGTAGTAATTCTTGTAGTTTTCAGCCTCCCCAGTGCAGGGATTGCAGGCATGCACCACCATACCCAGTCTCAGTCACCATCTTTGCATACCCCAAGGGCTGGGCTGGCATGGCAAGCCAAGGATCGAGTCCCAGTCCCTGCATCTGCCTAAGCAGGCACTTTAATCCGCTGAGCTATCTGACTATCCTGGAAAATGTCCCTTATTATACTCTCCTCAACAAGATATTATTATTTTCTTTCTCCATAGAATCTGTTGTAGAATTCTTCTCCTCTATGTACTTTCATTTCTCTGTCCTGGTGGAGGTAATCATGTCTTGCTCTGGTTCTCTGGTTCTTCCCCTCTGATACACCTATAAACCTTCCATCTTCCCTTGAAGGAGCTGACGAAATGCAGAGCTGCTCAGCCTGTCTATTCTTCCAGGACCACATTCTTTAGGCTGCCATCTGAGGAGTGGGAGCGCTCACCTGGAGTAAATGAGGGAGTCGCGTGACCTGTAGAGGGGAAAGAGTGGGATACCGTGTGAATGGTTTCAACTTAAGTGTAACTAAAAGTTGACAGGCGCCGAAACTGTGTTTTCTATTGGAATATATTCAAATGTGACTGCAGAATCACACAGTGCGTAACAAGTTCCCTCAGTATTGTGTTGACTCTGTGCTGGTGACCAGACTCATGCTGCTGCCCTGTAGTCCTGAGCAGCCCTGGTTCGCAGAGGGAAGAGCTGAACATCTTTGGGTTTTCAGAGAAGTGCAAACTAATAATGTAAAACAACTATGATTTCTCCTTTTGGCTCATTTACATTGAAGTTATGTGTAAAGAAGGTTATATAACAAGTAATTGTGGGCATGTATTCATACTTATTTTTTTCTTAATACCAAAATCATAAGCTCCTTGAAGGAACAAAATTGTATTCATATTTAATCACTAGCAAAAAGGGAGAGTTTTAGATTTTTTTTTTTTTTTTTTTTTTTTTTTTTTTTTTTTTTTTTTTTTTTTTTTTTTTTTTTGTCTTTTCTGAGACAGGGTCTCACTGTGCAGTTCAGGCTGGCCTTAAGCTCACTTTGTAGCTCAGGCTGGTCTCGAACTCACAACAATCCTCGTGCCTCAGCCTCCCTAGTGCTGGGATTACAGGCATGCGCCACCACGCCCGGCAGTTTTAGATTTTTAATGTAAATTTTCTAATAGTACTTTTAGTAATTAAGAAGTAAGTATATAATAGATTTTTTTACTTTCCTTTCTCCCATAATGTGAAATACAAAGCAAGCTGCATATGTTATGAACACCTACCTCCACTCCCACTAATGTCAGAACTTTACATTCTTCTTGTAATCAGAACTAATGAGCAAGAAATGTTCTGTTACAGGTGTTGGTGTCATTTGAGGATGTGGTTGTGGACTTCACCTGCGAGGAGTGGCAAGACCTAGATGATGCACAGAGGCTGCTGTACAGGGACGTGATGCTGGAGACCTACCGCAGCCTGGTGCTGTTGGGTGAGTGAATTCCTGTCACTCTCAGGAACAAGTGTCTTCTTAGTAAGTATGTGAGCACTAGCAAGATTCAATGTTACTGGGTATAGGCTTCTAGTTCATGAAGACTGTGAGTGCTCCCCTTTCTCTAATGAGGGGTTCATCTTGACATCTTGATTGAGCAGCACTTGAAACTGAGCTGTTTTCTTTCTGCACAAAACCTGATATAGCACTTTTTCAAATATGTTATTTCGCATTAACAGGCCATTGCATCACTAAGCCTGCAGTGATCTTTAAATTAGAGCAAGGAGCAGAGCCATGGATGAGAGAAGAATCCCCACATCTGAGCCTCCCAGGTTAGTCCCTGCCTCCTGGGTTATGAGACTAGGAAGAAATGAGCTGAGCAGATGTTGCCTCTGTTTAGCTGTTGATCAGTTTTTTCCCAGATCACAGGCCTGAGAATAGCGGGTCTGCATCCATCAGACATGTGCATTACGTAGTTTTCAAGGAGGGCATTTGCATGTGTATCACCACCTCTTAATTTGTTAAATAGATTCTTACATTTTCCCCAAATCTAATCCTGTTATAGAAAAAAAGAAAAGCAATTTAACACTAGAAAATCTAGCAGTGCAATCCATTGCATTATTTAGGAAGAAAAGCTATATACATTATAAACCAGTTACCATTATAACTTCATTAAAACCTTACCCCAGTAAGATAGAATCTCTTTTATTTTACCATAGGAATTCCATAGAAAATACTTAGATGTTATTAATGTATATGATTTCTTTTCATTTTAGATGTCCAGAAAGTGGATGACATAATTGAGACCAGTCACCAAAGTGGAGACAGACATCTGTGGCAAGTTGTAATCACCACCAAGAACACATCAACTGAAAACCAAGTTCAATTAAGAAATACTTTTGATTTGAACTCCAGCCATATTTCAGATTTAATTATAAATAATGACAACTATTCAGTTTTGAAACCTGAAGAAAATGTTTGTCACAAGACACCTCTCCCTAGTGAGGCTTGTGAGATGGATACTATAGAGAAATCTCATTTGCGTAATATAACTGGAAAGTCCCTGAGGTATTCTGAGCATTTTGGTCAGCATTCCAAGATTCTGATTGGGCAGCAGGATTTTCAGTCTCATGCACAATGGAAAGCCTTCGCCAGGGAGGCAAAATTATTGAAAGACTATATTACATATAAGAGGGTTCCTATGGGGCAAGCCTGCTGGGAGCATAATGAATCTGGGAAAGCCTGTGAGAAATCAGCTCTCATTGCTAAGGTAGAGAAGAAAGCTCTTTATAAAAATTGTGATCTCACTACACATCAGACACCCATAGGGAAGTCCTGTGAATGTGGTGAATGTGAGAAAAACTTCATTACCAAATTAGACCTTATAATACATCAGAATAAACATCCAGGAAAGAAGCCTTATGCATGTAATCAGTGTGAGAAATCTTTCAGCTACAGGTCAGACCTTATTGTCCATGAGAGAATTCATACAGGGGAGAAGCCTTATGCTTGCAATAAATGTGGAAAAACCTTCAGCCGGAAGTCAACTCTCACTATCCATGAGGTAATTCACACTGGGAAGAAGCCTTATGAATGTCATGAGTGTGGAAAGACATTTCACCAGAAGTCAAACCTTACCAGTCACCTGAGAACTCACACAGGAGAGAAGCCCTATGAATGTAATGAATGCGGAAAAGCATTTGGCCAGAAGTCAAACCTCAGAACACATCAGTGTATTCACACGGGGGAGAAACCATATGAATGTAAAGAATGTAGGAGAAGTTTCTACCATAAGCCAGCACTCACTATACATGAGAGAACTCACACAGGTGAGAAACCCTATGAATGTAGTGAATGTGGTAAAACCTTTTGCCAGAAGTCCTACATCAGGAAGCATCAGAGAACTCACACTGGAGAGAAACCCTATGAGTGTAATGATTGTGGAAAAACATTTGGGCAGAAATCATATCTCAGTAAACATGAGATAATCCATACTGGGAAAAAGCCTTATGAATGTAACCAATGTGGAATAACCTTTTCCCAGAAATCAAACCTTAGTAGGCATCATAGAACCCACACAGGAGAAAAACCTTTTGAGTGTAATGAGTGTGGAAAATCCTTTGGCCAAAAGTCAAGCCTCACAGTCCATCAGGGTTCTCACAAAGGGCAGAAACCATATGAACGACAATATAGAAGTTTCTTCCATTAGACTCCACTAATCACTAGAAAAATCATGGTGGAAACCATATGAATGTAATCAATGTGGATAGAATTTTGAGCAGGAGTTAAAGCTTATTAAACATAAGATAACCACACTTGGGAGAAACCCTATGAATGTGTTTGAAGACGAAAACTTTTTGACATGTCATAGCAGGCATTAAAAAGCTTACGTGGGAGACAACTATGAATATAGAATTACTTCCTCAGAAATCACACTTCAGTTCATTAATGGCAAAGTCTTCATTGCAGAGACTAGTTATGTCTCCTAAGACTATTTTATTCTCTCTGTAATGTCTTCATTTCTGGCTTTAACTTTTGGCCATCACTAGTTAATGGAGCTGTTCTTGGAGAATGTGGACAGTGATGAGCATTATGTCCAAGCCTGGCAACATAAAAGACAGTGACCATATACTTCTCTAATTTCTCATGTCTTGAAAGCTGAAGTGCAGGTGAGTCTCAGGATGACCTTGGGAGATAAGCAAGAAAGTACTGTGGGTTAAGACAAATGAAGAGAGCAAGATCTTTTCAGCTGTATACCTGTACCCTTAATTTTTTTTATGGAAGGGAAGAGTAAATCTCTGTTATTCCATTTTTTGTGTGACTGCAATATGCCACCAGTAACCCAGTTCTTTTATCAAAAAATATATACAGAGGAAGATCACTGTTGCCATTTTTCAACACTAAGTCAGCTATTGAAATAATATTTTTAAAAGAATATGAAGATATCTAGTGGAACAAATTTGGGAATATATCAGGTAGTGATACCACTTAAGAGTTAAAGAAAAATTATATTCCCTACATGATGGCTTTTTATATGTATATTTTATGTATCAGAAATTGCAATGAAGAAAAATGCCAGTTTTATCAAATGGAGGTCTAAGTTTTAAAATAGAAATATTAAATATAATCAAAGATAGAGGATATTTCATTATATCCCAATGAAATATTGCCTGCCAGGGTACATTTCACTGTTTCTGGAGGACTTTTTGTTATAATTGTGTTAAAACATGTTAAAACATGCTATCTTTACCTATGGAAAGAGGCCTGGAGTGCAACTACACAGCCTACAGATCATGGAATAGCCTCCTCAACAATACTTGGTTTCCACACAAGAGTATTTTATGTTAGAAATTTTCCTTATTGGAATCTAGAGTTAGGGGTGGTAGTTCATTTACTGTTAATAAATATTATGACTTAAATTAGCAAATTGATTTTTTTTATTGTGGCAAAATATTTCAGGCTTCAAAATGTCTACAA
Source organism: Ctenomys sociabilis (assembly GCA_004027165.1). Classification (NCBI taxonomy): domain Eukaryota; kingdom Metazoa; phylum Chordata; class Mammalia; order Rodentia; family Ctenomyidae; genus Ctenomys; species Ctenomys sociabilis. The sequence continues at coordinate 6,064 of PVKA01046535.1, forward strand.
AATCGCTTGAGTTTGCACATAGTTTTAGAGGCTGAAAGTCTGACAGAAGGTGGCCCCATTTCAGCCTTTGCCAACAGCACCGTTGACTGTGTCACAGTACATTGAAGAAGGTGGAAAGCAGCCACACACAGGAAGGGCCACGTGTGCAGCGTTACCCTGCTTTATAACAACCCATAGAGAAAGGAACTAACTGCAAGGTCAGCTTAAATCCCGTAAGTGCCCCCACTTCCAGTGACCTCATCCTTCATCCTCCAGGCCCCATATTTTAAAGGATCACCCATATCACCACCCTGAAAACCGATTCTCCACACAGCACACAAACCTTTGGCAGGTAGTCTTATCCAAACAACAGCAGGATTTCCACATTTTCCATTTTATGTGTTTGGTACAGGGTCTCACTATGCAGCTTGGAATCAGTGATCCTCCTGTTTTCAGCCTCCCCAGCATAGATGACAGGCATATGCCACCACACCTGGCCTTGGTCACCACCAGCTCAGCCAAGGTTGGGGCCATCACACCATGCAAGACCGGAGATCAAACCCTTGTCCCTACACTTGCCAAAACAGGTGCTTAGTCCATTAAGTAGATTAATGAAAAAGTCTACTGCATACTGTTTTTTGCTCTTTGTGTGCATATACATATTATCAAACTTTTAAATAACAGAATTTCTCCCTTTGGCAATAAGTATAAAATAACGTGTTTGCATAAAGGTGCACAAATTAGGTATGTGTTTGTTAATAGATTCAGTTTGAATTAGCTTGAACAGCTGTGATCAAAGGGACTTCTATTCAGTGAAAACCAATCTATGGATGCAAGTTCCCCACTCCATTCTTTTTTTTTTTTTTTTTTTGGACCTTTTTTTTTTTTTTTTTTTTTTTGTCCTTTTTTTTTTTTTTTTTTTTTGCGGAACCGAGGATTGAACTCAGGCCCTTGTGCTTGCCAGGAAAGCACTTATTCCACTGAACCATCTCCCCAGCCCCTTCTTTTTGTTTTATTGATCATACAGCCAGAATTCATTATATAAATCTTTCAAAAAAATGAGATATTACAAGAATAGTTTACAAGTCAGCTCTGATTGTACAAAACTTGACACAGGAAACCATTTTTACAAATACATATGCTTTCTTACAAGAATATAATAAAGAAGTATGTCTTGCAGCAAATTTTATGCAGTTTCTTTTTCCCATTCAACTATCATTTTGGATTTTTTATTGTAGCATGTCTATCATAACCAACAAACCCACCTGCAACTTGTCACTTTCAAATACTATTGAGATTCACACCATGAAGAGATTTTAGGATTCCCTTCCTACTCTTCCCCTGAAAGAATTCACGGATTAAAAAAAAAAAAAAAAAAAAAAACATGGATTCAGGTCAGAAGAGGTAATTAACATTCCTTCAAAGTAGAACTTGGATCAGGGCAGGGCTGCAGCGCAGCAGCAGAGCACTCACTGGTGCGTGTGAGGCCCTGGGTTTGACCCCCAGCACCAGAAAAACTGGTGGATGGGCCTCACCACTGTACTTGGTGGAAGACCACTTCCCTCTAGGGCTTGCGCAGCTGAACAACGTGGGCCTTCCTTACCAAGTCCTTGCATTGCTAATTGTCCCTAAACTACAAAAAGGAAACCCTGGGAACAAGATACATACACACGTATTAAGGAAGCTAAAACTATGTGCTACAGAGAGAGAATGCTTTTCAATTTAAAATCTCTCCCAGGCCATTGTCGGGGCTGCCCCTCCCTTTTGCTCTTGCCTTTTGCTGTCTTCCGCCACCATGAACTGTTGCCTGCTGCCCTGGGCCGCTCTGCCGTGGAACCAGCCGAGTATGGACTGAGACCTCCACTGACTAAACTAGAGGAATCAGTCCAGAGCACAGGCCCAGAATGTGAGACCGCCCAGGCCGCCAGACCCTGAAGCGACCCAGAGCAAAGGCCTGGCATGTGAGTGAGAGCACCCAGGCCACTGGATCCTGAATCAACCCAGAGCACAGGCCCAGCATGGAACCCTTCAGAAGAACTCCCTGCAAAGAGGTTAGAGGCAAGACCAACCTAGCTGATTCAGGAACAGAACATCTTGCGAGTGTGACACAAAGGGTTCACCTGCAAGGCTACAGCAGGAAGAAGTGGAGCATAGCAGCCAGACCCAAGCCACACCCAGCTCGAGGAGTCTGAACTTCGTAGATGTGGACCTGGTGCTAAGGTTCTCAGGACATAGGTGAACCTGTACTGCAACATCATGAAACTCAGTTGAGCTTCAAATTTTGTGAACAAGGAGATTATGGAGCCACAGAGGAAAGAGACTGAAGTTCTATAGTGTGCCTGGGGAGAGTCACATGGAGAGAGAACTTTCTCATAGGCTCTCACAGAGAGCAAACTGGTCAAGCATTGGCCATGACTCATCCACATGGATGACACAGACAAAGGATCTACAGAATAAGGTACAGGACTACAAGATAAACCCTCAGGGGACTTCACTGACCACATAAGAAACAAAAAGTACATGTGTTGGTATATAAGTCTTGCTCTATCTAGGTCTTAACCATCCAGCAGAAAAGTATAAAAATGAGGTATACACCATAGGGCCATAATAATAAGTTGAGCAGTAAATGGCTATGGTTGACAACTTCTTCAGATAACTCACTATTGTGGTGCTGGACTGTGTTGGATTGTGTTGTCGAGTTCAGGCACCTAAATTAGTTGAATGACAATGGAGTGCTCATCTTTGACAGGTGTAGACAAAGGAAAGGGTATAAAAAGGAAGAATCATGATGTGTGTGCATGGACAGTACAGCTGGGATAGATAACGCCGTGCTTCTACATAATTCTATAAGAGGCAAGATGTGCACTAATGTTGGTTGGACAGGATATTATGTCAGCTTTTGATACTATGGGCAACCACTGGGAAAATAAGAAGGTAGAAAGTATTAATTATTGAATCTTTGATGTAATTCAGGTATAAAAAGTAAGATACATAAACAGCTACATTCTCTTAATTTACTGATAAGAGACATATGCTATAATAATGTCTGTAAGTATAATATCATGTATGCACCTTCTATGATACCAAAACATTATGAAAACAGTTTGTGATGTATTAATTTATCAAATCCATCTTGTCAAGGTATCTTAAAACTGTCTCGTTGATACTTCAATAAAATAAAGATTAAAAAAATAAAATTTAAAAAAAATAAAAAAATAAAATAAAATAAAATCTCTCCCAGTCTGAAGGTCAGAGAAAAGGAAGTAAAGTATGAGGATGTGGGAGTAGTTCCATAAAATACTGAAAACTACAAGGTGAATTGTAGAGAGCTGCGTGAAGCCGCACCTTAAAGATGGCGCTGGCTTCCGCCTTCCACCTTCTGGATGGTGAGCGCTCTCAGTGATAAACAACTCCATGTATGGCTAAGGCTAAAGCTATGGCTCGCTTCCGCGTACCTGGACCTATTGGCGGTGCCCACGTGGCCTTCTGAGAAACAACTCCATGTATGGCTAAGGCTAAAGCTATGGCTCGCTTCCATGTACCTGGACCTATTGGCGGTGCCCACGTGGCCTTCTGAGATTGGACGCCCAGAGGGTATTTAGCTATGAGCGGGCTTTCCCCCGTGGTAGAAGAAGATTGTTCAAGGGTCCTGAATAAACCGCTGAAAGAAGAGTCTAGTGTCGCGTCTTCCTTGCTGGCGAGGTTGCGCGCGACAGTGAATGACTTCAGCCAGTGGCATAACATTTCCAAAATGCTACAAAATGACTGTAGCTAGCTGAACTCAGTAGTGGACAATCTTACGCTGCGGCCCTGATGGTCTAACAAGCAGCCACTCGCCCTGAGCAGGTGATCGCCTATACCTCAGGAGATCTGCAGGGACACTGGCCGCTTGCAGAAAGGCAGGACCTGGGGGACTCCGCTGGCCTTCACTCCATGCCTACTCGCCCTGCCATGGCAAGGCACGCCCAGCTGGCAAAGCTTTCTGTCCTGACCTTCCCGGTAGCACAAATCAAAATCAAGGAGCAAGCAGAGAGCTTACAGTTTAGTTTCTGAGTTCTTGGCTCTCCTCCAACACCTTCTCAAGGGTTATTTCATTAAGACTTTGTCCAGTAAGCGTTACAACAGCACTTAGGGACCACAAGATACCCCATTTCTCTTCCGTTTGTGTTGATTTTTCTTTCTTACCCCAGTGTAACAAGTTGCTATAGATTTCTACACTGCAACACTGCAGCGGTGGAATGGAGCGAGGTACTTTGAGTTACCAAAAGCTTTCCGTCACTTTAGCACAGGTCAGGGTGACACCGGGCAGCCGCATCAGCTCTACTGCAGTGGCTTTGCAAATTCAGCATAATCCATGAACCCATCATTATTCTTGTTATCGTCTCGCAAAACACCATCAATTATGCTAATCAGCTCCTCTTTGCTCATGAACAGCACCTGCTCACTTCCTTCCTCTTTATGCACATGAGTGATGGCAGTGGAGAGCTCCAGGCCATCAAGCAAGTTATTGGCATCGTAGTCATGCATTCTGAAATAATGGAGCTGCAATGTCCCACAATGGGGACATTGTGGCCTCTAGTTTGTTAATGACATCTTCCAGATGCTCCATGATATGCTCTGGGTCATGTATTGTGTGCTTGTCCAGGCCCGCGCTGCCAGAGTGGGTGGTACTGGCCCCAGGCTCATGGGATCTGGCACATGAAGCACTGAAGGCCCAGAGCAGGGTGGAGAGGAAGGGGGTTCTGAGCAGCCACACGGATCTCATGGTCACCAGTTCCCTCACCGGTGCCGCCGCAGATGCAAAGCCCTCCCACGAGAGCCTCGCCAGCCTCCGTCCCTCCCCACTTCATTCTTACCGTATGTGGTAATGAGATACCAGCACAGTGTGAGAATGTGTACCAAGTGCTGCAAAAGTGAGCAATCATTGTTTGCATTTGCAGTGATGGAGTGTTACATGCATGCACAGTAGTCAGAGCAGTACTGTACATCCTGACCCCACTACTTATTGTGTGTGTGATTTCACCATAAACACTCTGGGCTCCTGTTTTTACATGATAAAAATTAATCATAGTATCTGTCTCAAAGGATCATTATGTGCAGTAAATTATTTGAGTAATGTTTTTTAAAAAGTATTTCATGGTGCTTAAAAAATGGCATATGATCTATCCCCATTGGCAATAGTGATTATAATCTCAGAAACGATGTATTACACTGGTTGTAATTCTCAAAGTCTTCTTTTCCTGCACAACAGCTACCTTTTCCCTTTTTGATAGTCTCAATCTGGTTTTGTTATGTACTGTTACATAGTTATGTAGGGATTTATCTTGGTTGAGCTTTTCTATGATTAGCTGAGACTATTTCCTTTAGCAGATTTTTCAGGCTAAATGTGTATCCCAGCTCTGTTTATGGTGTGAGGGATTTGTGTCATGTCTGGGAAAGTTCTCACAAGCAGAAACAGACCTGGAACAAATAGTTCTTAGATTGAAAGACATTCCTGTTTGATGACACCACCTATGGTTACATATGCCCTTAGATGGTGGGCCTGAGAGTGGTGAACAGAACACCATAGAACCAATGTGAATGGTGATGTCAAGAACAACCAAAGTAGGGGCTGGGGAGATGGCTCAGGGGAATAAGCAATTCCCTAGCAACCGCAAGGGCCTGAGTTCAATCCCTGGTTCTGCAAAAAAAAAAAAAAAAAAAAAAAAAAAAAAAAAAAAAAAAAAAAAAAGAACAACCAAAGTGGCTAACCTCAAGGTTTCTGCACTTTTATGTATTTGTGTGGGTCATTAAGTTTCTCCTGTTGTGAAAGAAATGGCCACTAGTATATTAACTCAAGAGAACACACATCTACTACCTGTTTCTGGTGCTCATGATTCTGAGGATGTTCATCTAGGTCCGCTGCCCAAGATCTCAAGAAGCTGCAATCAAGATGACAGCCACAGGGCCAGCCAGCTAGCTCAGTGGATTAAAGCTCCTGAAAGCAGGCACAAGGGCCGGGTGTTTGATCCCCGGGCCTGCTATGATGGCCCCGCCCCCGCACACTGAGACTGTGATTGAGACTGGGTGTGGTGGCGCGCACCTGTAATCCCAGCTCTTGGGAGGCTGTAAACCGATGGCTCACTACAAGTCCAATCTAATAGTGAGACCCTGAACACCCTGTAGACCCTTCCCGAAAAAGAAAAAAAGATGACAGCCACGCTGCATTTTCATCTGGAATCTTAATTGTGGACCATCTTCCACACACCTTCAGGTTTTGGCAGGACCTGTTTCCTCAAAGACTTAGAGCCTGGATGCTTAATGGCTGTTTACTGTTGGCTGCCTACTTCCTTCTCTCTGGGCAGCAGCACCATACTGTGTACCTCTTCATGACTAGGGGATAGGGCTCCACACTAGTATGCAAGGATAATCTTTTTTTTTTTTATAAATTAACTCAGGACCTTGCGCTTACCAGGCACGTGCTTATGCCGCTGAGCCATCTCCCCAGCCTGCAAGGAGAGTCTTAAATTGCTACGTAATCATGGTAGTTGCATCCCTACATATTTTTTATTAGTCACCTTTTCCCCCACTGAGACAATATCACTGACTCCCAGAACTTGAAGAGGGAGAGGTTTGTTTTAGCTCACAGTTTCAGCGGATTCAGTTCGTGCTCAGCAGGCTGCAAAACAGAAACATCCTGGAAAGAATGTGTGCTGGAGGAAAGCTGCTCATTTTACAGTGGCCAGAAAGTAAGAAGGGAAGTGCTGGTGACTTGAATATGCTGAAGTCCTGCCTCCAGGGACCTACCCTTTCTAGCCAGACCCTACCTCCAAACATGAACCTTTTGGGCAACATTTGAGAACTAATGGTAACCTCTGGCCCCCCAAAAATTTGGCTCATGTCCAAATTATTACTTTTTTGAGAAAGGATCTTTAGGCTGGCCTTGAGCTCACTTTGTAGCTCGGGCTGATCTCAAACTCATAATGATCTGCCTTCCAAGTATGGAATTATAGCTGTGCTCCGCCATGCCTAGCTATGTCCAAATTATTAAGCAGAATTTTTTTATCCATTTCTAAGAGTTACCAAAGTCTCAATTTCAGCATTGCTGAAAAATTAAAGTCTAAAGGCAGACTTTTAGCCGTAAGCCCCTGTGTGTGTGTAGGGGGGAACACTTCCAAAATACTGTGGTATAGGGCAAATATTCTCATTTCAAATGAGATGGAGAGATGAATAGGTAGAAATCAGACCAAAGCAAGACTGAAGTCCAGCAGGGCAGACATTAAATCTCATAGCTCTGTATCTAGTACTCAAGGCAGTTTGTGATGAGATGAGCTCCAAAGGGCTTGGGCAGCCCTGCTCTTATGTTTTTGCCAGTTGCATCCACCGGACCTTTCTTGGGATCACTCAGCTCACTGCCTGCGACTTTCCTCAGCAGAAGTTCAATGTTCCCAGCAACTTCCTGGGGTCTCCGCTGTACTTTCGGTTTGACTCTCACATCTTGTTGCATCTATCATGGGTTCTGGCAGAAATTGTGACCTTGTCACATTTTTTTGCCTGGCCTCCCAGGCAAATCCAGGTGGAAGCCTCTGGGACTCCACAGCGCTTGCATTCAGCATACCTGATAAAGAAGTTTTATGTGGCTGATACCAAGTTTAGCCACCAGTTTAAACAGTGTTGGAGCCCCTGTGGATCATGGCTGCAGCAGCCTCTGAATGCCTGGATGGCTGACTTGGGGATACCCTTCTCTAGGTGGCCCCAAACGAGCAGGAACCTCAGGAATTCTCAAAAAAAATTTTAGTTTTACATCCTTGAGCCTACAGTGGGTGAGGCCTTGCTGAAGTGAGATACCCCCAAGGCATCTTTTCTGTTTTCTGATGCAAAGCACTTGGGTTCTCTTTGGTGCTAATCTTTCAAATCACCCCCACCGTCCTTTGCCCTAGCTTCATAGGTGCCTTGTCTGACCATATTTCACATCATTCAACTCTGATTGTTGCTCCTGATTTTCAGTGAAAATCTGACCAAATGCAGCTGTCAACACCCATGCCACAGCCTGAATATTAGACTGCTTTGAAATTGCCTTCATCAGATTAATTAGTTCACCACCCTTAAATTTAGCCTCACCTAACATCTTAGGACCAACAAAAATGTAGACAAAATCTTTGCCAGAATGGAACACACACTGCATGTACTCCAGTTTCTGATCAAATTCTCTTTCCTGAGACTCTGGATTAAAAAAATTAATATTTCTTTACCTTGGATTCTTTATTGTCTTACATGAAGCAATGAAGTCATTCTAGTGTGAATATTTTTCTCCTAATGATGGAGTTTCCATCATATCCTTAGCACTGCTTATTGTATTTATTTGATACAAATGTCAAATCAGCCACATGATTTATAAAGTCTCATCAATATTCATCTAAACAAATTCAGTGTGTGATTGCATTAAGTTGTATAATGCTTCAGTCAAAATGAAAGGAGTAGAAAAGGCAAAAGTGATATAAAACTGTTATCTTTGGGAGGGAAATAGGGATATACCAAATAAAATATATCTTAATATACAGTTACTATGGAATTATATTTTCTAATTAATTTTGGAGCACAAGCCTAATGAGAGATCATAAATTATCTTTAAAAACAAAACACTTGTTCTTAAATCTACTTTTTCATGAGTTTCATGAAGAGCATTTTAATATATTAATAAAACTCTATTAGCCGGGCGTTGTGGCGCATGCCTATAATCCCAGCACTCGGGAGGCTGAGGCAGGAGGATTGTTGTGAGTTCAAGACCAGCCTGAGCTACAAAGTGAGCTTAAGGCCAGCCTGAACTGCATAGTGAGACCCTGTCTCAAAAAG
>PVKA01046536.1:0-14871 GCA_004027165.1 Ctenomys sociabilis
AGGAAATGCTAAAGTTGGGGGAATTCTGGCCTTGCTGGATGTGTTGGGGAGGGTAGTTGAGACAAGAACCTCTAGCAGGTCACCTACATTAATATTTCAAAATATTAGGGCCAGCCAAATAGCTCAGTGGATTAAAGTGCCTACTTAGGCAGACGCTGGGAGTTCGATCCGCTGGCCTGCCATGCCGGCGCCATCCATGGAGGGCACTGAAAAGACAATTGAGAGTGGATATAATGGCACAGGACTATAATCCCAGCACCTGGAAGGCTGTAAACAGGAAGATCACTATGAGTATGATCTACGCAGTGAGACCCCTGTACACCCTGTTCTTAAAAAAAATTCCAAAGTAATTAGATAGATAGATAGATAGATAGATAGATAGATAGATAGATAGATAGATAGATAGATAGATTGGGGAGCCAAAGGGCCCTATGTTCTGCCATGAAGATAGCTTTCCAGAGACAGACCCAGGGCTGCACCTGGGTTTTATTCAACTGAGAAGGAGGAGTGACTTGAGGAAGAGAATTGTGTGAAGTAGGTCAGAATTGTGAGCTGGGCTAGGTAGGTGGCATGCATATGCAGAGAGAAGAATATGCAGAGAAAGTGATTTGCATTATGCTTTTGAGATAGAATCTAATGTTTTGGGGTCTGGTGCTTCAGCTCTGCTGTGTACTCTCTCAAGCCCCAGGAAGTCCTAGCCTCTATCTTGAGGCTTGATCCCAGCCGACAGCGTGAAGCACTGGCTCTTCATCCTATTTCAATGTGGCTCATGTTAAAGAGTAGCAGGTGTGGGTTATCACTCATGCTATCTTCAAAAATTACCACGAGCACCTCGCTAGACCAATATACACTACTTAAGGACAACTGAAAGAATAAAGAGAAGTCCTAGCCAGCTCTGTATATACTGATATAAGGAAATAGGGTCAAGCTCAGACAAAGTGAAAATGATTGCTCTTCTTTCAAGGAGAGCTGCTCAGGTGATCCTCCACATTCTAATCTCTTCTTATGCAGCTCCACTCTGAAAATATGATCATAGGTTTTCCTTCTCTTGCTGGAGACATTGATAGCTAAGCTCCATGTATACAATGAACGGTTCTCTGACTTGTCTCTGCTTTTGAGCTAGCCACATCTTTTGAGACAACTTGGTTGAGGCATATGCTCCTGACCCCATCATGCATTCATTCTGCTGCTTAAATGCCTAACTCTATCTCTTTCATCATCACATTTTTTCTGGGCCATCTGAATATCTTTTCCTGGGCTGGCGAAATAGCTCAGTGAATTAAAGCATCGGCAAGCAGGTGCAGGGGTCAGGGGTTCAATCCCGGGGCCTGTCATGCTGTTCCCCCCCCCCCCGGGGAACGCTGAGATGGTGATTGAGACTGGGAATGGTGGCACATGCTTGTAATCCCAGCTCTTGGGAGGCTATAAACAGGAGAATCACTACAAGTCCGATCTAGTAGTGAGACCCTGAACACTGTGTAGACCCTTCCCTAAAATACAAAAAAAAAAAAAACATTGTTTTCTCCTCTTTCTTTAAGAATGAACATGGCTAATATGTCTTCCAAGAGTCCTTCCCCAGTCCACCAAGGTCCCCCACTGCACTCAGTCCTCTCAACCTTTATATTTAATTTTATCTGTGCTTTTAATAGGAGTATTCCTACATACTGGTTAAATTATTTGTTGGATTGTAGACCAGACCCTGCTACAGGAAGTGTGCATCTTTCCCAGGTCTTGAACAAGAAGCCTAATACATAGTACGCAAGCGCTAGCAATTTATTTTTCATTTATGTTCCTGTATTTAATTGCACTTTATATAATAACAAGGCATTGGTAGAGTATTTTAGTAGTGCTGAAGTAACTTTTCAGCACTGCTAGCAATGTTAATATAAAAGTGTTAATCTTACATCCCATCTTGAAGAACATATATGTGCATTAGGAGGATCTGGTTGGGAAAACACTGACAAGATAATAATGATAAGCCTTATTTCTACCTATCTAGGAAAAATGTTAAGGTTGATTCAAAAGTGCACACTAATAATCTCTGTAGGTAGAATACAGGTTAAAGCGTAAAGACATGACTCATCTAAAATATTCAATAAATATTTTGAAAAATTTGGAAAATGAGGATGCAGTATTCACAATGAAGTTTCAGTGTGTAGAACAAAACAAAGCAAACAGAACAAAAACAAAAACAAGTAGGAGAAGATTGTCCTTAATTTGTGAACAGAGATTTGACTCAGTGAAATTTCAGAAGATATTTGGTTATTATTTCAGTTTTAAAAAACATTATTTTCTAAAAAAAGAAGTGAAAACAAATAGAAAAAAAGACAGAAGCAAGGTAACATACAATAGTACATATGTTATAGATTTTTGAAACAAGAATAGCTAATTAACAATGATTGTTATATTATCTATTGTTATTATCAAATCTGTTGCTCAGATTAACAGACATAGTTTTGCAAGATTGGAGAAATAATTGAATATTGGTGCATGCTTTCAAAAAAAATCTTAATTTTTCAATAAGGTATTTGGAAACTGTATTCTCTACCATGAGCTAGGGAATAGAAAAAATCTTACTAAATTATATAATTCTATTTTACTTCAAATAGAATGGGAATTTAAACTTTCTCCCTCATAGAGCAGTTTTGATACATATAGTCTACTGCACGCTGGTGGGAGTTTTCATCCAGAATCCACCTTCAGTTTCAGTCTAATAATAGAATGCTATTTAGAAAAATCAGAAATTTCATTCATGTTCAATCTAATCTGATGTAAAATATTTGCAGTTAGTAGGGTACAGCAAATTTCTTCTGTAAATAGCCAGATAAAGATAGCTTAAACTGTAAAGATCATGTGGCCTTTGTCATGAGCATTTGTCATTGACACTTTAGCTATGTGTACATGAATGGTTAGCCACAGCAGGCTTATAAATAACACTTTACTGAGAAACATAAGTTTATGCTAGATTAGGCCAGTTTACATATTACTGAGTTACTCGTTAGAATATGTTGAGATAAGCCAGACTTTTTTCTTGACTATATTGAGACATTAGTCACATAAAAACTGATTATGTTGGAAATGTGCAATGCTGTGTTTGGTTGAATCACTTTGACTATACGGGAAATTGTTACATGTTTTATTATTTAAGACAATCCTATCATTCTATTTGTAATTTTTTTTCAACTGGTAACTTCCTATATTTTGAAAATAAGGTCACATTCCATGTCTATTTTCCTTTCTACATATATTTCCTTTATTTCTTTGAGGTAGGATCTGCCTAGGCTGGCAGCAAATTCATGATCCTCCTGCCTTAGTCACTTATCTGGCTGCTGGGATTATAGTCATGAGCCACCACACTTGGCTATCTCTCTCTTTTTTACTGTGAGGAGAGATAGCCCTAAATTAGCCATCCTTCCATCTTACCCTTCTACACTGAGTAGCTGAGCCTTCAGACATATGCTACCTCACAGGCAGTTACAGGGTCTTTTAACATACTTCTAGAAAGAACTATGAGGTAAAGATTCATTGTCTTTTACTCTAAGGTAAGCCATTACAGAAACTCATTTAAAGTGAAAGGAAATTAGTACCATATATTTTAGGAAAATAGAGCTGTGACTTTGACTAACGTCCTTGTTTTTCTGGAAAAGCAATGGGTGAAAAGAAAATGAGAGTTAGGCAAATTCCAATAAGTTTAAAACTGGCAAAGGCAAATACTTTATATTGAACAGCCTCTACAAAATTTTGTAAAATATACCCAGAAAGTCTTCCCATTGTTAACTTACTTACATAACAGCCTTCTACAGAGGCAATGATCTGCTCACTGCTTTTTGCTTATTTTGCTCACCAGAAGGCAGAGGACAATGAAAGTATAAAACATCTATCATTTTTCATTTAATGTCTCTTCTTATTCTTAAATAATGCTGTTGACCTGCCAGACTGGAATTGGAGTCTTGTGCTTCTCCAGCTATTTCACAGGTGATGTGGTAGGCAGTCTTCATAGATGAAAGGCAGCCTGTAAAGACTCTTCATCTAGTATAGCCATTGAACAACTCTCAGAACAATCCCCATGTTTTTTTTCCCCCACACAATTTCCTTTCACAATTCCAGTTTCCTAAAATGACACCACTTCCACCATCTTTCATCAAGGGAGGTACAGCATTGCACACAGGATCACTTTCAATCACCTTCCCATTAAAGGGTGTCACCAAATGTCGCCTGAAGCCTATCAATTCAGGGCTTCTCTTTTCTCAAGATGGGAAGGCCCATGCTGACAGACAAATGTGCACATTCATGGAGATTTTGATGTCCTTTGGATCTGGCATGCAGGTCATCTATTTTCTTTTGTTCATATTCTCATGAACACATCACTTAGGGAACATTTCCTTAGGCTGTAATACTTTTCTTCTGGATTTCCTTCTGGGAATTTTTATTTATTTATTTATTTAAAAAAAATAGGCTTATGTACTTAATTTTCATGTTATCACTTTGGAATATATTTTATTAGTATGAATTAATTTCCTTCATGCTTCTGTTCATTTGCATCTCCTTCTTGTTTAGTTTTGTTAGAAATAAGTATTCCATTGCATTTAAATATTGTAGGTGTGAGAATTCAGCAAAATAATCCAATATAGTCCAGTAGTCCATAATGGTAGTGGGTTATCTGTAGGACTGACACTTTCTAGGTGCTTCTGTTCAGTGTGATTCATGTTTTCCCTTTCCTTGACTTTTTTTGAATTAGATATCTCTAATTAAACTAGAAGGTAACTTTTAACATTTATCTCCCCTTAATATCTTTTTTGTTTAGTTTTGTTTTTTCTAAGACACAGTGTTCGCAGGATTGCTCTTCTGATAACAGTTTTTATTTCTTTTAACTTTTTAACAAAATCCTTATGACAACTGAAAACTTCAAATCACATGCAAGTATTAGTGGCGCATTGCTTAGTGAAATGGCTATGCATGATTTAAGCACAAAGTATAACATGGATTTTTCAGACCCTTGGAATAAACTGTTAAAAATTTGCAGGATGAAATAGGAAGATGCGAAATGGAGCAAATATTTTAAAGCCTCTGAGGCAATGAGTAAAATCACATTTGCTGAGAAAGGCATAAATAGCTGAGGCTATTTATTTGGGTAAAAGAGTTGCTCTCAGGGGAGAGGAAGAGCTCAGAAAGCACTGCCTCCCTTCTTTTGACTGCAGGCACAACATATGGAGAGAGTCGCTCTGGATGAAAGAAATCCTGTGTTGGGACTGCGGAAGCTGGAAGATTGGTCAAATGTGTGAAAGCAGGAGTAGGCCTCAGTGCCTAAAGCAGCCTGAGGGAAGTATCCTGACTAGCTAACATTGGGTATTCGTCACCAGGCAACCTTGTGTCAGGAGTTACTAACTCTTTTTCTTTTTATTAATTTTGTTAAGAAATGAATAGCAGTAAGTTTCAAAATCGATTGGTAGGACAGTTTCAATAATTAATGCATTGCATATTATTTTTTCTTAATGGTTATTCATTGTACTAGATATAGATATGATATCCTATCCAAACACTGTTAGTACATAACTTTTTCTCACTGAATTAAGAGAAAGTAGCTGTATATCCATCCCAAATATTTTGTGTATAGAGATACAAAATGGTCCTTCATTTATATCCCCTATTTTTGTTTAGTTTTGTCAGAGATAAGTATTCCATTGCATTTAAATATTGTGGGTGCGTGAGTTCAGCAAAATAATCCAATATAGTCCAGTAGTCCATAATAGTAGTGGGTTATCTCATGACTGGCAATGTCAGAAGTTGTTGACTTGAGCCTTTTACAGCTCAGCATACTAATATGGCTTAACTTTTTATACTTTCTTGTTACACTTTTCTGCTGGATGGTTAAAATCAAGTTAAACCAAGACCTGTATAACTAAAAATGTAATTTGCTGTCTGGCAAGATGAGTCAAATTCCCTCAGGATTTATCGTGGAGCCATGTACAGACCTTGTGGATCTTTTGTCAGTGTCAGCCATACGGATGAGTCATGGCCATTGCTTGACCAATTTGCTCCCTGTGAAAGCTGAGAGAATGCTTCCTCTCCATGTGACTCTCCTTAGGCACACTGCACATCATCAATAACTTTTTTCTGTGGCCTCATAGTCTCTTTGATCAGTAAATTTGGGACACAACTGAGTTAAAGCACAGTACAGTACAGTTTCTCCTATGTCCTGAGTTTGTAAAGCTGTAAATAAACACCCAGATTTTTGCTCAGGGGTCATCTGGCCAGCCATGCAGAGGGGCTACCATCTACCCAGCCCTCATTGTCTCATCTATCATTTCTTCATTCCTGCCACTTCTTCCCCCTGGTCCAATGGACCACACTGAGAGACCAGCAGATTCCTATAATCCTGCACATTTTTTATACAGGAGTAGCAATATAAGCAATTTTAATTACAAAGCTATCTGAGGTACAGGTACTCAGATTGTTTTAGGAAAAAATTACAAATTACTTTTAAGTTGAAATCATACTAGAGTTTTGGAAATGGATAGCATGATGCAGCATTACTTTTTTAAAGTGTATGTGTGTGGAGGACAAGTTGAGGAAATGAGTAATGAAAAGGAGTGGTCCTTTTTCACAAAGGAAGCTGATATTTCATGCATTTGAGAAAATTTCACATATTCACCTAGAAAAGACATTACTTTGTGTGTTGGAAATTTGCCTCACACAGTGTTTAGAGAACACTAAGCCCATAACAATATTTGTGGATTTATAGGACTGATCCTTTTGGATTTATATCAGTACCCCCTCCCTTTGTTAAATTAAATCATAGCTGGCCTCCTCTTGCCCAAGCTGAGCAGTCAAAATTCATCTTTGGGATAGATTATCAACATATGAAGTGAATAGATCACTCACAATTGGACCCAGATTGAAACACCACAGACCAGGGCAAAGAGAAATGAGTTCTCTTTGTTAGCCTGCTGGAGGTATCCTCCCTTGGCTGAGAGTGCCTCCTCTCCCAGTGCTAATTTTCCAGATCTCTAGACTTTCATATTAGAGCTGATCAAATGTAAATACTTTTCTATAACTAGATTGCTTGGAACTTGCTCAAGATTGACCTGTGACCTCCATTTATGAAAAATGGATATGCTTG
Organism: Ctenomys sociabilis; assembly: GCA_004027165.1. NCBI lineage: Eukaryota > Metazoa > Chordata > Mammalia > Rodentia > Ctenomyidae > Ctenomys > Ctenomys sociabilis. Next base: position 7,121 of record PVKA01046536.1, read on the forward strand.
ACTGCTCCACACCAACACAGATCATGTTCAATTAATGCTTACATTATAAAGAATGTGCAAACAACACAAACGGAAATTAAATCCTTTTCACTATCTGTCTGTGTCTGAGCATTCATAAATGGAAATAAGTGTGAAAGAGCCATCCTCAATCAATTTCAGCTCCAATCGCTGACCTGATTATGCCCTGCTTATCAATATACATTCTGTTAATTAAATGTGGTTCAGCGAGCATTAATGGTATTAAAACAGAAAAAGAATTGGTGCCCTTATTGCCCATCATCTTGTGAGGGGAAACAATAAGGAGATTGATGAAAAGGAATGTCGGCTGGAAAAGTGGTGTTGGGTACATTATCATAATTATCTCCAAGGCTGAGCCACTTCAAAACAAGATCACAGAGTGTCACTGTTTTTTTCCCTGGAGATTTCTCACTAGGTCTAAGGATCACAGGAAGAATCAGATCAGGTACATCAATTTGAGGAGTTCAATCCTGGTTCTCACAGTTCATACTCCACTTATTTTGGCACTGTTACAAATATTTTCAAGCCTTTTCTAACGTTTTGTGCAAACAAGACAAGAAAGTTCCTCCCTAAGACTAGCTTTGTTCCTAAGAGAAATTTGAAAATGCTTCTTAGTGGGTAGTTATCCAGGCGCACATGCTCCTCTTTTCTCAGGTTATCTCCTTTCCTTGCTTCCTTTTTTTTTCTGACTGCTGCAGAGCCAGCATCATGTCATAGCAGTGGAGGGTCCATCCCAGAAAGATTCAGTAGGCTCCACTGATGCATTTCCATTGTTTTCTTGACACTGGCAGCCTTTTCTGAGTGTCCCTTTCCTCTGCTATTTGCTGATACTGATGCTAAACTGCTATTAAAAGTGAACTTTGTTTTACTGTGCTTGGAGCCTGGATACTAAAGACCTGAAGACTGAGAGTGTGTGGCAGAACTGACTCAAGCAGGTGGGAGGAGAGAGTCATTTCCTTCGCTGGCTTAGTCACTCTGCAATCTGTCTACTGTTGCATCAACTGATAGTCATGCCTACGTGTGACATTGTCTTTGAAAAGCACGCCCATCAAGAGCTGCCCTGAACACAAGGGAAGTTTGAAAAACAAGTGAGACTTACAGGAAGGGAAGTGTGAGTTGCATGTGGAAGTGCAGATATCAGAAAAAAAGATATCAGTATGCACACAAATAATAATAAAAATTCCAAGATATCTGCTTATTCTGACCCTTAGGGAATTAATCAAATTAGGAAATATTGATTCTCATGAAGCTCAAAATTTGCAACAAGAAGGACTGAGGTACAGCTCAGGGGCAGAGCATTTGCTTGGCATGCAAAGGCCATAGGTTGGAGCCTGTGGGTTTGATCCCAGTAACTCACACAGAAACAATAACATTTACTCCAGGACTTCATTGGCCTTTGTTTGTCCTGAATACGTCCTCATCAAATATATATTAGGGGTTGGAGGAAGGCAGGGCACTGGGTGCCAACTGCTGAACCTCCTAAAGGAACTGGGAATCTGAGACTGGCATTTTTTTAATTGTCTTTTATATTACAGAAAATCAAGAGTTTGAGTTGAGGGACTAAATTTTATTAAAGAACTTTTAATTGCCCATGAAAGAGGTTCTGGCCAGACATATCAGTTTTTGATTGTGTTTGATAACTTACTGAATTCCAGCATGGCTGTAGGACATAGTAGATAAGATCACTGAAGAGGTTCCAATTCATTTCTGTCCAGCGTTTTCAAGATTCAAGATTTCACTTCCTATGAACACCTTATTTATTCAATATTTAACTATATTTAAAATTCCACCATACATTTTTTAAAATACAGCATTTTTTTCTCTGAAATGAAGAGTGCAGTCATGTTATGGCTTGTTCTCAGATGTCCCCCTTTTGAAGCCTCAAGTGGTCATAGGTGGGGCTTTTCACAGGTGGCTGGATTTAGAGTGTGTGGCACTGGGATTGATCCATGGTGCAGGGCTAGGCTCAAGGGCACTTGAATTAAGGGTGTGAGTACACCGACCCTAAGTAGCCAGGATAAGATAGAAGGGATAGAAAGATTCAGTTATGGTCCCTGCTTGCTTTGCTGCCTTGTGCCCACCATGAACTGGTTCTTCTCTGTGATGTCTGTTTGCCACGCCCCTCTGCCATGGAGCCAGCCAACTGTGAACTCAATCTTCTACAGACAGAGAGCGAAATTAATCTTTCTTCCCTTAAATTTGGGAATCAGTTATGTTGTCTCACAATGAGAAAGATCACTGAGGCAGGAAGGAAGAGAAAATCTCCTCAGTTTGTCTCACCCTCACATTGCTCATTTTGCTGATCAAATTCTCTCCTTTTCTGTGGCTTCTTAGGAAGCTTGGCAGCTGTGTGGATGTAATCTCAGTACTCTCAGAAGCAGAAGCAGGAAGGTCTCAAGTTTAAGCCAAGCCTAGGTAATTTAAAGACTTTGATCCTGTGTCTCAACAAAATTTAAAAAAGGTGGAGATGGGAATGTAGCTCAGTACAAAATTATTATTATTTTTTATGTATTTAGTACAGGGTCTACAGGGTCTCATTGCACAGATTGGACTCGTGATGATCTTCCTGTTTTCAGCCTCCCAAGCTCCGGGAGTGTAGCTCACTATAAAAACCCAGGATTCAATCCTTGGTGCCAAAGAAAAAGAGAGAGAGAAGGGGGGAAGGGCTTGAGGGAGAGGGGGAGAGGGACTGAGAGGGAGACAAGGAGAAAGGGAGACAGAAAGATCATCCTTTGCTGTTCTTTTTCTTCACAAAATTTTCCAGTAATTTGTTTTTAAATCCCAAAGACAAATTTCAATCTGGTACAACCTTCCCCAGTGCTATCCTCTCCATCCTCAACCTTTGTGGCCTCCAGGAGACACACACACACCAGGCTTCCTTCTTCCTTGGCCATTCCTTCCATTTCCTTGTGTTTCTTGCCCTGGGTCTGCTGCTAAAGATAATGAATACTCCAGAGCAAAATGCTTCTTTGGCTTGCTATTCCTTCTGCATCTCCCCACCCACATCCCTGGCCCTGATGATCAATTTCATGCTGATGATGTTTAGAACTTTATTACCAGTTTGATCTCTTTTATGAGGTCACAGCTCATATGTTTAAATCCTCCCTGAATATCTAAGGGAGAGCTCATTATCTACCAAAAGATAGACATGGTTATCTTATTTAGAGAAGAAACTAATCATCTCCTATAAAACAGCTCTGTTCTCAGGACCTACAGTGAACTTCATGTCACTTTTACAAACTAAGAGCCCAGAGTTGAGCTGCAACTTTTTCTTCCACCACCCTCCGCTCAACAGCAGTGCTGGTGACAGCACTTCCTTGATCAGCTTTTCTGCCTTCCACATTTGCCTCAGTGTCTCATCACATCAGGCAAGGCCAGCATTCTTCTGCGTTAGCACTTCCATGATGCTCTCTGTTGTGGCTTGAGTCAGATTTGTTCTCCCCTCGATTATGTACAAGCATAATTCCCAAAGTCATACATGAATAGGAGGGTAGTTAGAAATGGATCCTTCAGAAATGATTATGATTAGATAATTCATTGGCGTGGATGACAACCATGATTGACACACAGTGGCTTTGTAAGAAGACAGATAGATGAGACATCTGTGGCACTTGTGTGCTTTTTGTTTCTCATTATGTGATGCCCTGTTGCACCTTGGAACTCTGCCTATGAGCAGCCTGTCATCACATGTGGCCCACCAACCTTGTGTCTTTAGATCCCTGAGACAAAATAAACCTCTGTTCTTTCTAAATTAGAATGCCTTGGGTATGTCCTTACAAAACTAAAATAGCCTCTTTTTGGTTTTTATGCATGTAGATGTGTAGACTACCTTTTACAGTTAGTTAGTTCTTGTAAAAATTCTCTGTCTGTGGCTTTTCTGGCTTCCTCTTATTTCTCCCATAGCTCTGGCTCAATCTGGAATCTAATCTGTTTGCTGTCCACTTTGTAGCCATGATGGAAACTCCTTCAGTCCTCTCCATACTGCCTGAAAAAATATTCTTCCTCCACCTTTCCAAGATTATCATTACTATTCACCAGAGTTTTACTTAAATTATGGATTTTGTTTTCCTAAGAAAGTCTTATAGGTGTCTCTTCACTCTCTTAAGTAAAATAGTGAGCTTTGTTACATACTGATATGATTCCCTTAAAATTTGTGTGAGTCTCTGCGTGTGTTTGTGTGCATTACCAGGGACTAAACCCAGGGGTGTTCTACATCAGAGCCTTGTCTTTATTTTGATACAGGCTCTTGCACAGTTGGGTCTTGAGCTGCCTTAGCCTTTCTGAAGTGCTAGAATTTAGGAATGGTTCAATGCATGTGCCTTAAAATTCTGTTGTATTATAGAACATCTTTATTTTAGGAATGGGTCTACAAGGTGTTCAGGGTGTCTCACTAGTAGATTGGACTCATAGTGATCCACCTGTTTACAACATCCTAAGTGCACCCAGGACCAAGCCCCCAGCCCCTGTGTCTGCTTGCAGGTGCTTTAATTTGCTGAGTTATGTGGCCACCCCTTAGAACATTTTTAAAAATTGTCTACCAACATTATTAAGGAGAGACAAGATCAGTGGTTATTATCATAAAGAGCTATGATTACGGGTAGTCCAAACAAATACTTAAAGGAAGAAACTTATAAAATTATTTCTATGTTTAATAATTGTCTAATGTCCTCTATATGAAAAATTAAAAGTCTATATATTGTATATCAACTATTCAATTATTTCATTTTTTTAATGTATTTGGTACAGGGTGTCACTACACAGCTTGTACTCATAGTAATCCTATTTTCAACTTCTCCAGCTGTGAGATTACAGGTATGCACCACCAGAATGGGGTGGGCAGAGCATTAGGTGCTGGGGATTGAACCCTGGTCCCTGTGTTTGCCTAAGCAGTGCTTATCTCCTGAACTATCTCACTGGCCCTATATATTCCATTATTGATATACAATTTTACCTTTGAAAAGGAAAGGACAAAAGACCTTTGAGTATTAGAGTGATGATTTCACACCATACAGTCACTTTTGAGAGCAGCAGAACATTGGCCGTAAGAAAGAGCCAATGTTTCAGAAATCTGGAAATTAGCTAAATATTGCAAGAGGATAAGAAGTGTTTATTAAAAAATATTGCTTACCCTGATTATGGATCTCAGCCTCCTCCTCTGTGTTACTAGCCTTGAACACAATCAGCCACACAGCCACCAGATGGGCAGAAGGGACTCAAAACCCCCCTCCCAGTGTACCTTTATAACTTGACCAGTTGCATGGTTTCCTAGAAAAACCTCTTAGTGTTACACAGCTTGATTTTAAACTCGTTCCAGGACAGCTGAAGCTCAAGGCAAAGAATAAGAGCAGCTGTTTGTTATCTCAGCTGCTCGAGGCTACAGTCCAGCTCGACAAACATAAGCTGCCCCAGAGCTGGGGGGAAGGAGATGTCCACATGACATCTTTGCAAGGGCTGCAACTATTAAGGTTAATAAGTTCAGCAGCATTGTGGAGTAGAAGATCAATGTACAAAGACCCAATTGCATATCTGTACACTAATAATGAAAAATCAGAAAATAAAATTAGTCAGAGAATTCAGTTTGTGATAAAATCCTCAGTGAAATTATATCTCCAGACGTGTGCACTATGAACTATAAAACATGGTTGAAATAATTTTGAGATAAGTAAATGAAAGGCATCATGTGAGTTAAAGACCATAAGTTTATTTTTCCCTTTTTAAGGAGTTTATTTTAGAATTAACATATAATTCAACATATTCTATGAAACTGTCAAGGTACTACCTTTGTTTTTTGTATAAATTGATAAAGTTATCCTATGTGTAAATTCAATGACCTAGCACTACCAAATCAGTCTTAAAAAACACAAAATTAGAAGTCTTGCACTTTTCATTTATAAAACTTGCTACAAAGATTTCATGGTTATTTACCTAATTTCTTAATGTATATTTTAATAAATATATACTCTGTATCTTAATATTATAATTATAGCAATTATAGAAAATAACTGGTAGAAATTTCACATTTGCTCCTTAACTTATAAAGAGCTTTGTAGACAGCTATTTAGTGCTTCTTCAACCATCAAAGCAATAAGTCAACAGTCATTTTTATGCTTGTCAAAATGTATTTTATTTTAAAAAGATGTTGCTTAAACTATCTACAGTGTATTACACTGATAGAAAGTTAGATTTCTGATTATTTACAAGTACTTTTCTGAATATAGGTAGCAAAATGAAATTTTATTATTTTATTTATTTTTTATGTAGGGTCTACAGGATCTCACTACATTGATCAGACTCATAGTGATCATCTGATTTGTAGTCCCAAAGCTCTGGGACTACAAGTGCTGGCCACCATGCCCAGTCTCAAGTCATGTCTCAGCACACCCTGGGAGTGGGGTTGGCAGGGTATGCTAGGGATCTAACCCAGGCCTCTGTGCTCTGCCTAAGCAGGCACATTAGTCTGTTGAGCTATCCGGCTGGCCCTTGTAATTTTAATTTTCTATTCTATTTTAAAATATATATTCATAGTACAAGAAAGATAGTAAAATGTTAAGAAATTCTCTTATATAGGCTTTGATTATCCAGATTTTCAAATAATACTTTCATCCTGGATTTTACTTCTTGTTGAGTAAGTCCTAACTTACAAACTTTTCTCCTTCTTTCCTCATCAAGGGGAAGGCAACAAGGTCAGTCCCAAGTTAAGTTAGTGTGATGTGGGCCAGTGCATTGAATTCCAGCACAAGGTTACCTTGTACTGATAGCACAGTTGGTTAGGTTCCATTACTGTACTCTAGGATGATTCTCTGCATCTTTGATTTCTACTTCTCATCTTCCTTCAGTAGAAGTAATTGAGTCTTTTCATACCCTGCTTCAGTAGTAACTCATGGCCTTTCATGTGAATATTGCCAAACAGAGGCTGGAACTGCAGTAGTGTGGAGCTGGAACAGTAGGTAGTTGGGCAGGGTTCTCTTCTACTAGCAGCTTCAGGGCTTTCCCATGTGTCTCCTTGAATGAACATGTTTTAGTGACCTTGTAGTGTGGTGGCCTGTTATGCTTTGTGGCTAGTTGTTGCCCCAAAGCCTCATGCAGTCATAGGGTGGCTTCTAGAGTTTGTGATTAATTCTTGATCCAATACTGTATTATGGGTGTGAGAGGTACACCAGCCTTCAGGCAGATTATCTGCACACAAATGTAAGAAAGGGAGAGGGGCTTGCTATCAGCTGCAGCTGCTACTCTCCCTTTGCTCTTTGCTGTTCTTTTTTTATTTTTTTATATTTTTTATTTTATTGAAGTACAAATGTCAATCAGACAGTTTCAAGACACCTTAACCATACAGATTCGATGAATTAATACATTGCAAACTGTTTTCATAACGTTTTGGTATTGTACAAGGTGTATACATGATATTATATTTACAGATATTATTTTAGCAGATATCTCTTATCAGTGAATTAAGAGTATAGCTCTTTACTTATCTTCTTTTTTTATACCTGAATTACATCAAAAATTCAACGATTATTTTCCTAGTGGATGACCATAGTACTAGAAGCTGACATAATATCCTGTCCAACCACCATTAGTGCAGATCTTGCCTCTCATAGAATTATGTAGAAGCACAGCGTTATCTATCCCAACTGTACTGTCTATACACACACATCATGATTTTTTCTTTCTACACCCCTTCCTTTGTCTACACCTGTCAAAAGTGGGCACTCCATTGACATTCAACTAACTTA
>PVKA01046537.1:0-14870 GCA_004027165.1 Ctenomys sociabilis
AGTGTGCCTGGGGCTGTCACCCGGCCACAGGAGGTGACGGGCAGCTTACTCCCTGGGAAATGTATCTCAGGCACAACGGGCCTGGAGTTCTACACTCCCTGCCCTTTGATGCCCAGAGAATCGGGGAGATTCCCACTCAATCAGTGGGCTTTAGGTCAGGGGATCTGGGGAGGTGTTGGGGACAGGGATCCGTGAAGCGCGTGTGGGAAGAAGCCAAAGGCTCTCCCTCAGACTCACCATACTCTCACTGCTCTGGGAAGCCTGGTGAGACCTGTAAATTCGCTCTCGCTGGGAGAGCTTGGCGCGGGATCCAGGAGGCCGCTGGAGTCAGCCACTGTCTCTGGCCGGTCTCAGGAGCTGGGCGGGGGCGGGCGGGATGGAGCAAGATGGCGGAGTCGGCCGCGCTGTCTCTGGCTGGTCTCAGGAGCTGGGCAGGGGCGGGCGGGATGGAGCAGGACGGCTGAGTCGGCCACGCTGTCTCTGGCCGGTCTCAGGAGCTGGGGTTCTTTTGATATCTTAAACTTGGGAGATGCTATTTGCACATTTGGGTCATATTTCACTATGAGTATATCTTTGAGTGGCATCCACTTAAATACAAATGCTTCAAGTTTATCATTCTTTACAGCTGTGTGATACTCCATTGTATAAAGATACCACATCTTTTTCTTTATATCACTATGATATAATGTTTTCAGTTCCTCTGGGAAATTTCCCAGTAGGGGGATAGCAGGCTTGAATGGGATTTCCAATCCTACTCTTTTGAGGAGTCTCCATACTGATCTCCACAATGGTTGTACCAGTCTACATTCCCACCAGCAGTGGAGAAGTGTTCCCTTTTCCCCACAACCTCTCCAACATTTGTTGTTGGTTGATTTCCTTGTGATAGCCATTCTTTCTGGAGTGAGATGGTATCTCAGTGTTGTTTTAATTTGCATTTCACAGATGGCTAGCGATGTGGAGCATTTTTCATGTACTTATATGCTTCATTAATTTTGTCCTCTGAGAAGTGTGTGTTCATCTTGGAATGCCCATTTCTGGATTGGGTCTTTACATCTGAGGGCCCTAATGCATCTTAGTTTTTTATATATTCTAGAGAGCAGACCTTTGTCTGATTGCTTATTAGTTAGGATTTTTTCAAAATTTGTGGGTTGTCTTTTCACTCTGTTGAAAATTTCTTTTGAAATTTTAAAACAACACTGGGACATTTCATGATGTACAACATCTTCATGATGTTGGTTCTTCCTATCCAGGAGAATGGAATATCCTTTCATTTTCTGAAATCCTGTACAATCTCTTTTCTTAGGGTGTTGTAATTTTCCATGAAAAGATCTTTGAATTCCTTGGTTAAGTGCATTCCAAGGTATTTCATTTTCTAAGGTGCTATTGTAAAAGGTATTGATTGTATAATTTCCCTCTCAGTGTGTTTATTATCTGTGTAGAGGAATGCTATTGACTTTTGAGTATTGACTTTGTATCCTTCTGTGCCACTGAATTTGTGTATCAATTCTAGTGGCTTCTTGGTGGAGTTTTTTGGGTCTTCCAAGTAAAGTATCATGTCATCTGCAAATAGTGACAATTTAACTTCTGAAATACCTATTCTTATTCCTTTTATTTCTCCCTCTTTTGTAATGGCTGTAGCTAATGATTCCAAGACTATATTGAATAGGAGGGGTGATAGAGGACATACATGTCTTGTACCAGATCTAATAGTAAAAGATTTCAGATTTTCCCCATTTTGGAATTATATTAGTCATTGGGTTGTCATAGATGACTTTTATCAAATTGAAGTAGAGGCCTTCTATCCCAATTTTCTGTAGGTCCTTGAGCATGACTTTGTCTTTGTCAAAAGCTTTCTCTGCATCAATTGAGATGATCATGTGGTTTTTAGATTTCACTCTATTGATATAGGGTATTACACTTATTGATTTTTGAATATTGAAACATCCTTGCATCCCTGGGATGAATCCTGCCTGGTCATGGTTTATGACCTTCTTGATGATTTGCTAGGATTTTACTGAGGATTTTCACATCTATTTTCAGAAGGGAGATTGTCCTTTAGTTCTCTTTTTTAGTTGTGTCTTTCCCTTGGAATTAGTATAATGCTTGCCTCCATAATGATTTTGGGAGGACTGCTTCCTTTTCAATTTCATTGAAGAGTTTGTGGAGTGTGGGGATTATATCTTCTATAAATTTCTTGTATAATTCAGCTGTGAATCCGTCAGGACTTGGACTTTTCTTTGTTGGCAGGCATTTTATTACTTTTCATACCTCGTTGGCTGTTTTTGGGTTATTGAGAGTTGTTATATCTTCTTGATTCAGTTTTGGTGATTTGTACTTTTCAAGTAACCTGTCCATTTCTTCCTTGTCTTGTATTCTGTGAGCATAGATATTCTTGAAATAGCTATTGATAATCTTCTGAATTTCCACTGGGTCTGTGGTGATTATACCCTTTTCATTTCTTATTGCTTGTATTTGATTTTTTTTTCTTTCCTCTTTTTCATGAGATTAGCTAGGGGCTTATCATTATTATTTAATCTTTCAAATGACCAGTTTTTTGATTTGTTAGTTCTTTGAACTGTTGTCTTCATCTCAATTGAATTAATTTCTGCTCTAATCTTTATGATTTCTTGGGTCTTTGGGCTCTGAGTTTGGTTTGATCTTCCTTTTCTGGATGTTTGAGGTACAACATTAGGGTCTTCATTTTTTCTGCTGTGTTTCCTAATGTGTAAGTTTATAGCTATTATTTTCCCTGTGAGAACTGCTTTCATTGCATCGCATGAGTTCTGATAAGGTGTGGTTGAAGTTTCATTGAATTTCTGATATTGTTGCATTTCTTGTTTAATTTCATCTGTGACCCTGTTGGCTGTTGAGTAGGGTGTTGTTTATTTTCCATGTAATTATGGGGTTTTTCTAGTTTCTTTTGTCATTGTTTTCAATTTTCATTGCACTGTGGTCAGATAATATGCATGGGATAATTTCTGTTTTCTTGCATATACTTAAGCATGACCTATGGACCATTATGTGGTCTATTTTAGAGAATGACCCATGTGCAGCTGAAAAAATTATTTATTCAGCTGTGGTTGGGTGGAACACTCTGTATATGTCCACCAAGTTTATTTTTTCCAAGTTCTGGTTCAGTTCTGCTACTTCTTTGCTGATTTTTTTGTCTGGTTGACCTATCTTTTTGAGGTAAGGGGGTGTTAAGGTCTCCTGTTAATATTGTGGTCTTGGATATTAGATTTTTCATGTCCATTAAGTGTTGTCTTATATAGTTGGGTGCTTCTGTGTTTGGTGCATGTATATTTATGAATGTTACCTCTTCCTCTTGAATTTTTTTCCTAGTCAAAAACACTCGCCTTTTTATTTCATTTGATCATTCTTGGTTCGAAGTTGAGACTGTCTGAGAACAGAATTGCTACTCCTGCTTTTTTTCTGAGGTGCTGGGGCATGGAGTATTCTTTTCAATCCTTTGACTTTGAGCCTATGAATATTTTGAGTTGAGTGTGTTTCTTGTATACAGCATATTGTTGGATTTTTGTTTCCTTATCCACTGTGCCAGTCTATTTCTCTTAATTGATGAGTTAGGTCCCTTTATATTGATGGTTATAATTGAGATGTGTTGACTTATGATTGTAATGTTTTTTACCTGCTCTTGTTTACTCCTTTTTATCCTGGGTTTAATTGTTTGTTCTATTTACTGGGATACTTTTGTTCTTGTTCATGGAATTCTGATCATTTTTGTCCCTCTCTGGAACATCTTTCAGTAGTCTGTGTAGAGTTGGCTTTGTCATCATGAAATTCTTTAGTTGTTATTTGTCATGGAAGTATTTCACTTCCCCAAACTGGAAAGAGAGTTTTGCAGTGCATAGCAGTCTGGGCTAGAATTCGTTTTCATAGTGGGCTTGAAGTACTCTGCTGCATATTTTTTTTGCTTTCATGGTTTGCGAAGAGCAGTTGGCCATAATTTTGATGGGTTTTCCCTTGAATGTGATCTGCTTCTTTTCTCTAACAGCTTTCAGTATATTATTCTTGTATTGGATTTCTAGGATCTTGAGTATTATATGTCTCAGTGTATTTTTATTTGGGTTGAAGTTATTTGACATTCTGTATGCTTCAGTTATCTGAATGTCAGATTCTTTCCTCATATTTGGGAAGTTTTCTTTTATTACTTCTACCCATTTTCTTTTTATATCATTCATATTGACTCCTTTCCCATTGATACTTATTAGTCATGTGTTGTTCATCTTTGCATCATCATGCATGTGATGGATTATTATTATTATTATTTTTTTTGCATCCTATTTGCTTTAAGAGATCTTTTCTTACTTTTCTATAGCTGCACTAGTGTCTTCAGGATCTGAAACTCTGTATTTACTTTCACTCAAAAGGTTTTGTAGACTTGTGATTGAGATTTTAAGTTCCTCTATATCTCTTTTACTCTGCTTCATGCCATCTATTTCTTTCCTGTATTGCTCATTCAATGAATCCGTCATATTTTTAATCTCCTCTATTTTTTTATTAATATATTCTTGAGAGGTAGCTATTAATTCTTTTTTTTTTTTTTCCTCAGAGACCCACTTTATTCAGTTCTGTACATATGGGGACATTGGCCCAAGCCCAACCCATCTTAGCATGTGTCACTCTGGAGAATAAAGCACCCTATGTACACAGCCAAAAACCACACTGCCTTTACCTCTGGGACCTGGGTCCAGCCCTCCCCTGGCCACTTGTCCCTCTTACTGTATCTGAAGGGGACAAGCGAACCACGACCTAGCCTCAGCACAAACAGGGAAATAAATTAGGTGTCAGGGAAGCCAAACTTGGGGCACTGCTCCCTGCTTCTTTCTGGCTTTGGGGATCACCACAGGAAAGCAGTCAGCTGAAGGGTGGTCCCTTCATGTTTGTGATTCCCTGGGCTGCTGCTCACCACAGATGGGATTACGGGAGAGGGTCAGATCATCCTGCACACCCTCCCTGGCCATAGTCCAGCTGGGTCCTTTATCTTGTCCATAGCCTATACTTTTCTCCTTTTGACCAGTTGTTTGTCAGGCAGGAAGTTAGATGAAATAATACATCAGCCTGTATGCTGCTCGGGTTAGGGGCCTATTTGTGCTGCTGGGGGTCAGCACCCTCCACCTCCCCACTCCAAGGGCCAATGGATCTTGCCTAACTTTGGTGAGAATAATCTACTGCTCCCTGCATGCCTTTTCAGGGGGAGAGGCAGAGAGACAGATAGTTCTGAGGAGGATGAGGGGAGAGGAGCATATGTATTCCTGTTTTCTCAGAGCAGCCTCAGGGAGCTGTGGGGTCAGGAACAAGAGGGGCACAGGCATCCCCAAGTCATCCAAGCAGGAGCTCTGGTGCCCAGCCTGTTTGTTGTAACCACACGGAGGCATGAACAAATTTTGGGAAGAAGAGGGCCCACTTTGGGTATCCCTGCTTCAAGTGCCCTCATCCCTTTGGGTAGCTAAAGGTGCTGCCTTGACCCAAGGCAGCCAGGAGGGAGTACAGGGTTGAGGGCTAGGGTGGCATTCAGGGTTGAGTGGGCTGTGGCTCTGTGGGAGGTGGGGGGGGGTCAGAGAGCCTCTTGGCTGGCAGTCAGGAATTCTGTCCACTTGTGCGCCTCCAGTACCTTGATGGTGTAGACGTCCTGGGGGCAGTTCACCCTTCCTCTGGAGCAGCACTTTCTCCTTCTTGATGTCCTTTAGAATCTGCACAGCCTCTGTCTCCACTCTCCTCTTCAGAAGCTGGATATCTTCTGCTGTGGGGGTTTCTGTCTCCATGGAGTACACAGGAGGCAGTGGTGGAGGTGCTCGGAACATAGGATACTGGGGATTAAGCCAAGTCAGCTCCTCAACTTTTGCCACATCTCTTCTCTTTCCCTCATTCAAAAGCAGCCCTTCTGTTTCTCTGCCTTGTATTGTTGTGTGCAGTCATCAAACAGCTTCTGATTCATTTCCATGAATAGCTTCAGAGCATTATAGATGAGCCCATGGATTGTCTTGTTCCAGTGGCTCTTGGAGTTCCTGTAGAGTGCAGGGAACATGATGGGGAGGACATGGGCAGCATTGTCACTTATCAGGCTCATGATGTATTCATTGTTGCAGTAATGGAGGGCGCACTCTGCCACTGGAAATGGGGGCTGGAGACACACTTGGCAAGCTAGCAAAACAGCGGCTCCATCACCTTACTGAACTCAGAGGGCTCAATGACATCCAGGATCTCCTCCAGCTCATTCAGGAACATCATCTTCATAGGACTATGGGTCTTGGGCCAAAACTTGAGAAGTCCTACAATCACTGGTTCAGTCAGACTGCGCTCATTCTCCAAGAACTGGACCACACAGCATGCCAACTGAGGGTGGTATACACTCAGTGACTTGACCTTGTGAAGGTCAAGTCAGGACTTGGCTGAGGAACATCTTCTGCTCCTCTTTGAGAGGCAGAGCAAAGCCATTGATGATATTGCCCAGGATCTCCAGGAGCTCAGCAATCCTGTTATGGTGTTCTGTCACATAGATGAACCTGTAGATCTGGTTGATCTGCCTGTGGATGTAAGCTCAGGGCCCCAAGAATTTTCCATAGATACCATGCAGAATCATCTTGAGAAAGTCCCGCTGTTGAGGGTCTTCACTGTCAAACAGGTCCAGGAGAACAAGGATGAACTTCTGATCAATGTACTTCTTGGCTATGTTTGGCTAGAAATCAGGGGACTCAAGGAAATGTAAGAAAAACTCAAACACAAGCTGGAGATGCGGCCAGGCAGCTTCCAGCGTGGGCTCGTCTTCCTCTGGGTCAAACTCAGCCCCTGTGGGATTCGATGAAGGTGGCAGCGTCCAGAAGAGGTTCACTGAAAACATGGTGAAGGCCTCTGGGTAGATGGCCTCAGTGATGACATCGCGACTGTGAGTGATGTACTCCACCATCTCATTCAGTCCTGTCCGCTTCACCTCTTTGAATTTGAGGTCACTAAGTGGGTCCCACACAAAGTCGAAGAGAACACAGCACTGGCACAACTTCTGGATGAATAGCTCCTCCTGCTCCTGGGTGGATGAATCTTTCAGGGCAGGGAGCTCCCTGTTCTTGCTGAGGTTGAAGCGGGAGGAGCTCTGCCTTCGCTCCTTCTTGGTAATCTGGAGTCCCCCTGAGTACTCGATTTTGCTGAGCAGTGTGGGGGGTGGTGTGTTGTTGCTGGGAAGCTTGTTGGATGCTGGTGGCTGAGACTGGGGCTGGGGCTAGGGCTATGACTGCACCTGGGCTTGGGCCTCCTCAGCATTCTTGTCTCCACCATCTTTGCCTGAACTGCTGGGCTTGGCTGTGCCTTTGGCAAGCTTGGGGGGCTCCTTTTCCTTCTTCAGTTCATAGGGCATCTCGGCCCACCGGACCTGGCCTGGATCCTGCGGCCGCATCCCGGCTCCGGCTTTGCTTGGTGTCCCTCCGCCGCTGTCCTCGGGCTGCACCCCGGGTCAAGCCCCGCCGGCTCCACTATTAATTCTTTTTTATTTTTATTTTATTTTATTGAAGTACAAATATCAACGAGAGAGTTTTAAGATGCCTTGACAAGATGGATTTGATAAATTAATACACTGCAAACTTTTCATAATGGTTTGGTATCGTAGAAGGTGCATACATGGTATTATACTTACAGACATTATTATAGCAGATGTCTCTTATCAGTAAATTAAGAGAGTGTAGCTATTTACGCATCTTATTTTTCATACCTGAATTATATCAAAGATTCAGTAACCAATACTTTCTACCTTGTTATTTTCCTAGCGGTTGTCCATAGTACTAGAAGCTGACATAATATGCTGTCCAACCACCATTAGTGCAAATCTTGCCTCTCATAGAATTATGTAGAAGCATGGCGTTATCTATCCCAACTGTACTGTCCATACACATACATCATGATTCTTCCTTTCTATATCCCTTCCTTTGTCTACACCTGTCAAAGATGGGCACTCCATTGTCATTCAACTAAATTTAGGTGCCTGAACTCGACGACACAGTCCAACCCAGTCCAGCATTCCACAATAATAGTGAGTTATCTGAAGAAGTTGCCATTTACAGCTCAACTTATTATTATGGCCCCATGATGTATATGTCATTTTAATACTTTACTGCTGTATGGTTAAGACCTAGATAGAGCAAGACCTATATACCAACACATGTACTTTTTGTTTCTTATGAGGTCAGTGAAGTCCCCTCAGGGTTTATCTTGTAGTCCTGTACCTTATTCTGTAGAACCTTTCTCTGTGTCATCCATGTGGATGAGTCACGGCCAATGCTTGACCAGTTGCTCTCTGTGAGAGCCTGAGAGAAAGTTTTCTCTCCATGTGACTCTCCCCAGGCACACTATAGAACTTCGATCTCTTTCCTCTGTGGCTCAATAATCTCCTTGTTCAGAAAATTTGGAGCTCAACTGAGTTCCATGATGTTATAGTACAGGTTCTCCTATGTCCTGAGTCTTTGCTGACCTTGAAAGGCTAGGGCCAAAATGTTGGCTGGCCTTGTGGCTCTTCTATTTCTCCAACTCTGACTTGTGATCTTATGTTGTTAATCATCCAGAAGAAAAGCTGATTAGTATCTTGCAGCATACCATTCACTTTGCCTTATCTGACTCAATTGTTTTTAGTTGTTGTTGTACATTTCCATTTGTATTTCTTTTTTTTTTTTTTTTTGCTTCTTATACTAAGGAGACTATACAATATTTACAAATGTATGTCTTGTTTATTTCACTTATGAGTATATGTTCAAGTGGCATTCACTTCAGTATAAATGCTTCAAGCTTATCATTCTTGATAGCTGAGTAATACTCCATTATATAGAAATACCACGTCTTTTTCAACCATTCCTCATGTGATGGACATCTTGGTTGTTTCCAAGATTTTGCTATCACACATTGCGCTGCTATAAACATAGGTACACATATATCACTATGATATAATGTTTTCAGTTCCTTTGGGAAAATTCCCAGTAGGGGGATAGCCGGCTTGAATGGGATTTCCAATCCTACTCTTTTGAGGAGTCTCCACACTGATCTCCACAATGGTTGCACCAGCCTACATTCCTACCAGCAGTGGAGAAGTGTTCCCTTTTCCCCACAACCTCTCCAACATTTGTTGTTGGTTGATTTCCTTATGATAGCCATTCTTTCTGGAGTGAGATGGTATCTCAGTGTGTGCTGTATAAAAGAAACACAGTTAACTCAAAGGGACATTTATAAGCTCAAAGTCAAAGGATGGAAAACAATACTACATGCCCCAGCACCTCAGAAAAAAGCAGGAGTAGCAATCGAAGTCTCAAGTTCAAACTAAGAATGATCAAATGACACAAAGAAGGCCACTATATATTGGTCAGGGGAAAAATTCAAGAAAAAGAGGTAAAACTTATAAATATCTGTGCACCAAACACAGGAGCACCCAACTATGCAAGACAATTCTTAAGGGACATGAAAAACTTAATGTCTAAGAACACAATCTTAACAGGAGACCTTAACACCCCCTTATCTCAAAAAGATAGATCAACCAGACAAAAAATTAGCAAGGAAGTAGCAGAACTGAACCAGAGCTTGAAACAAATGGACCGGGTGGACATATACAGAGTGTTCCACCCAACCACAGCTGAATACACATTTTTTTCAGCTGCACATGGGTCATTTTCCAAAGTAGACCACATACAAGTCCAGAGGTCATGCGTAAGTATATGAAGAAAATCGAAATTATCCCATGCATATTATATGACTACAGTGCAATGAAACTGGAAATAAATGACAAAAGAAACCAGAAAAACACGCTAAATTCATGGAAACTAAACAACACCCTACTCAGCAATCAATGGGTCACAGAAGAACTTAAACAAGAATTTCAACAATATCTACAATTCAATGAAAATTGAAGCACAACTTACTGGAATTTATGGGATGCGATGAAAGCAGTTCTTAGAGGGAAAATCATAGCTATGAACTCACACATTGGGAAAACAGAATGGGAACAAATTATCACCCTAATGTTGCACCTCTGATAACTAGAAAGAGAAGAGCAAATGAAACCAAGAACACAAATATGGGAAGAGATCATAAAGATTAGGGCAGAAATTAATTCAATTGAGATGAAGACAACAGTTGAAAGAATCCACAAATCAAAGAGTTGATTCTTTGAAAAACTAAATAAAGTTGATAAGCCTCTAGCCAACCTCATCAAAAAGAGGCAAGAGAAAATTCAAGTACATGCAATAAGGAATGAAAAGGGTGAAATCACCAAAGACCCAGCAGAAATTCAGAAGATTATCAATAGTTACTTTCAGAATCTTTACGTTCACAGAATAGAAGACATGGAAGAAATGGACAGATTCCTTGAAAGGTACAAATTACCAAAACTGAATCAAGAAGATATAACAACTCTCAATAAGCCAATAACAGCCAACAAAATACTAAACGTAATAAAAAGCCTACTGACAAAGAAATGTCCAGGTCCTGATGAATTCACATCTGAGATCTACAAGAAATTTATAGAAGATATAATCCCCACACTCCACAAACTCTTCAATGAAACTGAAAAGGAAGCAGTCCTCCCAAAATCATTTGTGGAGGCATGTATAATATTGATTCCAAAACCAGGGAAAGACACAACCAAACAGGAGAAGTACAGGCCAATCTCCCTCATGAACATAGACACAAAAATACTCAACAAAATCCTGGAAAATAGAATACAGCGAATCATCAAGAAGATCATACTCCATGACCAGTTAAGATTCATCCCAGGGATGCAAGGATGGTTCAATATTCAAAAATCTATAAATGTAATACACTATATTAATAGACTGAAATCTAAAAACCACATCATCATCTCAATTGATGCAAAGAAAGCTTTTGACAAAGTCCAACACTCATTCATGTTCAAGGTCCTACAGAAAATTGGAATAGATGGACTCTACCTTAACTTAATAAAAGCCATGTATGACAACCCAAAAGCTCATATAATCCTAAATGGGGAAAACCAGAAATCATTTAGTCTTAAATCAGGTACAAGACAAGGATGTCCTCTATCACCCCTACTATTCAATATAGTCTTGGAATCATAAACAATAGCCATTAGAAAAGAGGGAGAAAAGAAGGGAATAAGAATAGGTAAAGAAGAAGTTAAATTATCACTATTTGCAGATGTCATGATACTTTACTTGGAAGACCCC
Organism: Ctenomys sociabilis; assembly: GCA_004027165.1. NCBI lineage: Eukaryota > Metazoa > Chordata > Mammalia > Rodentia > Ctenomyidae > Ctenomys > Ctenomys sociabilis. The sequence goes on from PVKA01046537.1 coordinate 11,190, forward strand.
AAAAATTCCACCAAGAAACTACTAGAACTGATAGGGAAATTCAGTAGCATAGCGGGATACAAAATCAGTACTCAAAAGTCAATAGCATTCCATTGTTAATTCTTTTACTGCAGAGTTTTTTTTTTCAGATTAGGTTTCCCCCATATGTGTCCATATTTGATTCTTTACTTCAGATGCTATGAATTCAGAGATTTTTTTTTTTTTTACTTCAGAAATTAATTCTGCTCTGAGTTCCTTTTTACCTTTTGCTCTTGTTTCTTTGCTTGAATGCTATTAATTCAGACATTTCAGCTGAGCTTATGTCCTCTGCTTTTGTTCTGGGTGAGCATTGGGTTTCTCCCATATGTCTCTGTATTAGATTCTTTACTTCAGATGCTACAAATTCAGAAATTTCCTTTTTTATTTCAGGCATTATTTCTACTCTAAGTTCCTCTATACTTTTCTGCTGTTGTTTCTTCATTTCCAAGGCTATTAATTCATTCATTTCACCTGAGGTAGTGTCCTCTGCACTTGTCTTGGGTGGGCTTGAGGCCTGAGATTGTATTTTGTTCCTTGATTTTGTAATTTTATATGACACTGACCTCTGACTGTTTTTGTATAACTCTTGTGCAGTTATAATAACCTTTGTACCTACTGAGATTCGGGTGCAGATCTGTCAAGTTTGAGTTTATCCTGTTATGCCTGGCCTGGGTCTAGCTGTTGTGTTCAGTTCCTTATTGCTGCAGTCTTTGGAAGTGAACCTGTTGTGCACCTTTGGCACAACAGGGACCTGTGTTGCCCCTCTGTTGTGCCCCTGTCCCAGTGGACCACACAAGCTCTCCCACACACTCTTTGTCCAGGCTGGGCTGGATCTGTGGGTCTCGAGAGAGTTGCGGATGTTCTCACTCTTGGCAGGCTTGGGAGCAGGTGCTCTGGAGGGTTGCAGGGGCCCAGAGGGCACTTTAGATAGTCTCACTCATGTGGGTGCCTGAGTTTTTGTCTGGAGGGGTCCCGCTGGCAGCACAGGGAAACCAGAAGCTCTCCCACACACTTGCCAGATATTTTTCATTGACTTTTGTATCTCATAACTGCAGCTAAGGGATTGTGAACTTATATTCATGTGTGATATTTACTGTCATTAAAATTTTTTTTTTTTTAAGCAGAAATGGGCATTGAACTCCAGCCCTTGCATTTGCTGGACAAGTGCTTATTCTACTGAGCTATCTCCCTGGAACAAAGATTGTACCATTCTGTATTTATCTAGTCTAATGTTGAACATCTGGACTTGTTTCCATATGTTTGTTGTTATTTAAAAATTTGTTATCTCAAAAATAAATAGTGTTAGTCCCTTAGAAATGCATGAATGACATCTGAGTTAATGTGGCTTGGTCTTCTGTATTATTTCTTCTCAAGGAAAACTCCTACAAATAAATTGGAGAAACATTTTTAGATCACCATCTTCTAAGGATGGTATTCTACAATAGTAATAGTTTCATCATTTTCCTGTTTTATTACTAATACTTTTAGTGATAGCCCCAGCTTTCATTATTTTAGCAGAAATGTCTTAGAAGTGAGAATTTTTGTTGTCTGTTACTCATATATCATGTTATAATGCATTTATTTTTTTTATTGAGACAGGATCTCATTGTGTATCTCAGGTTGGACTTGAGCTTGCTTGTGTAATTCAGGCTGGCCTCAAACTTGTGATGATTCTTCTGCCTTAGTCTTCCCAGTGCTGGTATGACAGGAACATGCCATCATGCCCAACTAAGACATTAGTGTATTAGTTTATGTGTTCTGAGAAGCAGTATCAAGATGTTACTAGAAGTATGTACTAGTGAGAGTTCTCCAGGGGAAAACAGGTGATGTAGTACAAGCCCATGTGCCTGAGGACCCAGGGAGGTAGTGGTAGAAGTACTTGTTCAGGGCTGAAGAATCAAGAATGATGATATTCAAGATCAGAACATGGATGTTCAAGAAAAAGAGAGTGAATTCACCTTTCCCATGCCTTTTATCTGGTTGGGCGCTCAGTAGATTGTATGATACTCACCCACATGAGTAAGGCATCTTTACCCATTCCGTAGATTTAAATGACAGTGTTTTCTAGAGAAAACATTTCTTTGAGATAACCCCCAAAACAATGTTTTACCAGATATCTGGGCATCTATTAATTCAGTCAAATTGACAAAAAAATTAACCACCACATTGGGCAAGAGATTTATTAGGAGACAGCATGGGAAATCCTTCTGACTCTGTTTGAGATCTACAGAAGGAAAGAGGGAAGGGAGGAGCATTGGAGTAGAAAGAGTCTTGAACTTTAACAAAGAACCAAGAAACATTTATCTAATGTGGGAATTCTAGAATCAATATTATCCCATATTTCTCTTGAATGGGCCTATCTTGATACCTCTGCTATGCTTGAGAATTTCTAGGAGCAGCCTATACATCTGTGGCCATGGCAAAAACATAGCAGTTCATTGTAGAATTTTATCATCTGGAGGTGATAAAATATAGTCTATTCTGTTCTCCTAGTCAGTTTGCTTAGAGCCTGTTTCATGTCTTTGTTCCTAAAGCTATAAATGAAAGGATTCAGCATGGGAGTAACTACCGTGTAGATGACAGTGACCACACGGTCTTTTGTCACTGAGTAGGTAGATGAGGGGCGGATGTACACAGATATTATGGTCCCATAGAACAGTGCCACAACTGTTAGGTGAGATCCACAGGTGGAAAAGACCTTGTACCTGCCTCGCCCTGAAGGCACCCGCAGAACAGCACGGGTGATAAAGGCATAAGAGATGATAATGAAGATAAAAGGGCTCATGATCACAATGGAGCCCTCTGTGAAGGCCAAAAGCTCATTGGCAGAGGTGTCAGAGCAGGAAAGTGTCAGCAATGGCTGGACATCACAAAAGAAGTGGTGGATGATGTTGGGTCCACAGAAGGAGAGGTGACCCATGAAAACTGTGTGGAGGAGTGAGTGGAGGTGGGACACCACCCAGGATGCAATCACCAGCAGGAGACAACGCGTGGAGCTCATGGTTGTGGCATAACGCAGTGGGTAACAGATGGCTACGTAGCGGTCAAAGGCCATGGCTGCCAGGAGGAAACTGTCTGTAATGCCAAAGGCCACAAAGAAATACATCTGAGTAAGACACAGGGCAAACAGGACAGTCTTTCTCTGTGTCAGCATGTTCAGTAACATCTGGGGCACGATGACAGTGGAAAAGCAGATGTCAACCAATGACAGGTTGCAGAGGAAGAAGTACATGGGGGTGTGTAGATGGGCATCCAGCCAGATGGCCACAATGATGACTGAATTGCCAACAATGTTGATGAGGTACATGACAAGGAAGCTGGCAAAAAGCCATCCCTGCTGCTTGGTATCAGTGGTCAGTCCTAGAAGGATGAATTCAGTTATGTGGCTCCGGTTTCCCCTTGGCATCACTGTCCTATAAGAAGACATAGGGGTAGGTAAAGAGTTCATGAACAAACATATGTTCGCACGGGAAGCTCTTAAAAGAATCAACAAATGGGATCAACTTTTCCTAAAGAGCTTCTGCATGTCAAAAGAAATTGTCAACAGAGTGAAAAGACAACCCACAAACTTTGAAAAAATCCTAACTAATAAGCAATCAGACAGAGGTCTACTGTCTAGAATTTATAAAGAACTAAGATATAACAGGGCCCTCAAATTTAAAG